>QNUK01000510.1:317500-479410 GCA_013621035.1 Clarias magur | reverse complement strand
TTCAGCATTATACCGTTATAATAATGAGTAATATAATTACTAATTACTAATAAAGAATAATAATTTTAAATAATTTCAGTATTATACAGTATTCATATTGTATGTGACTCAGATCAGATTTTTTTTCATACCAGTGTGAAGAGCACAAGTCAAATGTTATCTGATCATTTATCAATCAAACAGATACAGATCCGATTTTTTATAGTCTGAGTAGTCAAATCAGATTCCATGCAACTTTTACTGTATGTCAATACAACTCGACATTTGTCACAATTCCACACTAGGAAATATGAAGGATTACAGAGTAGGAGGTTTTCAGTGGTGGTATACTGAGTGCTAAGATTAAAATGAATGAAACGCTTACTGTCCGGCCCCTGACCCAGGAGAGAGGGACAAACACACACATTCTCTCTAGTTTACTCACAGGATAGAGAGTATGTAAGTTTTTTTTTTTTTTTTCAAGCACATGCCTTTTGCCATGTGCTTGCCATGTGACCAGGGTATGAAGGTAATTAGATAAAGAGAGAATTAAACACAATACGAAGCACACACTGAATTAGCATACACTATATAGACAAAGGTATAACAGCCAAACCTGTTATTTATTGAATTCAGGTGTTTTAATCAGGCCCCTTATCCCCAGCGAAGGGCAATCGTAATGTTTCAGCATACCAAGAAGAAGAACTTGACTGGCCCTAACACAGAGCCCTGACCTCAAACCCATCGAGCTCCTTTGGGATGAACTGGAACAATTGTGGGCGCCAGGCCTTCTTTGCTCACTTCTTGTATCAAATACTTTACAGAAAGAATTGACATGCAGAATGAATTTCCCCCAGAAACACTCTAAAATCATGTGAACAGCCTTCCAAGAAGAGTGGAAGTTGTTATAGCTGCTCCATATTGCAGTACGGTGCATGTACTGTATTTGGATTCGAGGTTATTGCAGGTTTGACCAAATCCAGTACTTTTGTCCAACAATTAGACAACAGGGTTCCATAAAGCCATGGGAAGAATGACCATATAAGAAATGAGGAAGCAACTGGAACTGAGGGAGTTGCTTAATGGACATCGCACATCATAGAACAAAGAGACGTAAGAGATAGGGACATAGGAAAGTGTAGGTGTTATATATCGTACAATAACTGTGCGTGTGTGCCACAAAGTCATGGAAACTTGTCCACACATTCTCTCTCTCTCTCTCTCTCTCTCTCTTTCATGTCGGTACGCTGTAGTACTGCTTGCCTCAGCATCTTGCACTAGTCTAGGAAACCAGCCAGCAGTGCTCGCGCAACCTACAGCTCCTCCGCATTTCCACGGCAACCCGAGTGCCTGAGGATTTTTGTGCCACGTGCACTCAGATCAGAGCCGAACACGTCAGTCCCATTGACACCGCTAAACAAACCTGTCCCATTTCCTTGCATCTCATTATCATTTCCCCAGAGAGTTTCTGCCATTCTTTCTTTCTGTATTCACAGAGCCTCATTAGCTTATCGGAGTAGAAGAGCTGTGCGTGTGTTTGAAAGGATCCTACAGGTAGCGCGGTATAAAGGAGCTCTGAATAATTCATGAGGATGAGTAAGCCTTCTCTAAACAATGTTAAGAAGCTCAATGGCAGAAGCACACCCTGCTCTGACCTCGCCGCGCGCCAGGATTTAAGGATATATGAACAGCCATGCTTTGAAATATGTACAGTAACGCCTTTGATACGGGACAGTGCGTGTTCCGATTTATCCCATCTTACTGTATGTTCCACGATCAGCGTACACCGCAACGATCCTTATATCAGGGGGCAAAAAAAAAAAAACCCTCCGAGCTGAAGGGAGTCAGAGACAGGCAGATGATGATAACACCAGTGACAGACAGACAGTCTGCCTCTTTGATGGACTTGTTTACCAAGAAGGACCGCATGTCTGCAAGAAAGCTTTGAAGTGATAAAGCTTGTTGGTGATCTTATATAAGCAGAATGCTTCTGTGGGAAAATAATCAGTGATGCTGTGGGTGTGATGAAGCAGGCCTAATGCTACCACTCAGCACATCCTGAAGGGTTTTATTTCGACTATACCACAGCAATTCACCAAGATGTACATCATCAAAAACCAAAAAAACGAACCCTTTCTTTGATTCGTTGTTTTAATCTTTTCAGAACATTTTGCCAGTAGAGCACTGACATGTTAAACAGGCACAGAACGAGTACATTACATTACATAAACATGTTGGTCCAGGGTAGTGTTAGTTGTTATTGTTGATAACAACATATTAAAAGGCACACTTTGATATTTAAAGGTTGTTCGAATCAAACCGGGACTTTTTTTCTTCTTCTTTTTTTTTGTTGCACAGAACTCAGTTATAACTTTTTTTTTTTTTTTAACTATCCTGCATAATCTCCTGCTACACTAATGCACTTATCCCAGTGTTTCACTAGTGCTTGGATAACATCAAGGTAGAAAGTTTTCTCAGCAGACTTTAGCTCAAGATTCACCTTCCTGCTTCACATTTCAAGCGCTGCCCTCCCAGGAACTCCTTTAAGGTTGAAATGGCTTGGAGTGAGACTGTCCTGGGGATTTATGCCAATAACTCCCAGCTACATTCCTGTAATGTGCAAGTTTTGCTGTGGGTAGCATGATTGCGGATTTGCTGATCAAACCAGGCTGTTTTTTTTTTTTTTCCTTTAATGCAGTTCCTGAGAGGCCAGTGTTTCAGCAGTGATGACCTTCAATCATGACCCCGGCTTACTAAGAAATCATTCTACCTTGCTGGTAGCACTAGTGTAGCAGGGGATTATATATAGAAATAAAGATTTTTTACTCTCATACAGTAACTGTGTTCTGTTATTCTGCACGATCAAAAGGCCCATGTGGTTTCAATTATAGTTAAAAAAAAAAAAAACCTGACCAATTTCTTTCCTAATTTTGCCAATTTTCATTCATTATTCATCTCTTCATTGTCACGTAACAGCTTCCAACCAATCAATGACCGAACAATCACATGCATTCTCCAAAAAATGCAAACTGCATTGTTTTGCCCATAGAGCTCATTGCAGGGCAGAGTAACATGCTTTTCTGCATGTTAACAGCTTTGGTGGCACATGCGACCAATATCATGCCTGTTTCTTTCTGGAATATGATCCTAGAGACTTTGTATTCATGTCATTTACATTTACATTTACATTTAGGCATTTGGCAGACGCTCTTATCCAGAGCGACTTACAAAAAGTGCTTTAAAGTTTACATTACTAGATAGATACTTACACTGGGTTAAGTAGGTCGATAACTAAGTGTGATTAGTCTAACACAACTAGGAAGAGGGAATTTTTTTTGGGGGGGGGGTTAGTCCTGTAAGTACTGGAGAAATAGATAAGTTTTGAGTCGCCATTTAAAGATAGTCAAAGTCTCTGCTGTATGAACATCTAGAGGAAGTTCATTCCACCACCTAAGTGCCAGAACAGAAAAGAGTCCGGATGAATGCCGCCCTCGATCCCTGAGAGATGGTGGGACGAGGCGAGCAGTGCTGGAGGACCGGAGGGAATGCGGCGCAGTGCGTGGTGTGATTACAGCAGAGAGTTAAGTGGGTGCTGGGCCATTTTTAGCTTTGTAGGCAAGCATCAGTGTTTTGAATTTGATGCGAGCAGCTACAGGAAGCCAGTGCAAGGAGCGGAGGTGTGGGGTGGTGTGGGAAAACTTGGGAAGGTTGAAAACGAGACGTGCTGCTGCATTCTGGATCAGTTGCAGAGGACGAGTTGTGGACAGAGGCAGGCCAGCCAGGAGTGAGTTGCAGTTGTCCAGTCTTGAAATAACAAGGGACTGAACAAGCACCTGAGTAGCCTGTGAAGAAAGAAATGGGCGGATTCTTCTGATATTGTAAAGAAGAAATCTACAAGAGCGAGTAAGGTTAGCGATGTGTGGGGAAAATGACAGATGATTGTCCATGGTTACCCCAAGATTGCGGGCAGTGGCTGAAGGAGTGATTTGATTGTTGTCCAGGGATATCACAAGATCTTGACCTGGGGATGAGTCACCAGGAATGAACAACAGTTCGGTTTTACTCCGATTGAGTTTCAGCTCATCCAGGATGAGATGTCTGCCAGACATGCTGAGATCCGCGTGGAAACCCGAGTGTCAGAGGGAGGAAAGGAGAAAACAAGTTGAGTGTCATCTGTATAACAATGGTATGAAAATCCATGCGATAATATGTCCATACCAAGAGACCGGGTATAGAGGGAGAACAGAAGAGGACCAAGTACTGAGCCCTGCGGAACACCAGTAGAGAGTCTACATGGGCCAGATGTAGATCCCCTCCATGTCACCTCATACAACCTATCTTCTAGGTAAGAAGCAAACCATTGCCACGCTGTTCCACAAATACCAAGGCTTGTGAGAATAGATAATAGGATCTTGTGGTTCACTGTGTCAAATGCAGCTGACAGGTCCAGGAGGATCAGGGCAGGCGACAGTTTAGCAGATCTAGCAGCATGGAGCTTCTCAGTGACTGACAGAAGGGCAGTCTCTGTGGAATGTGCCACCTTGAATCCAGATTGGTTGGGATCATTAAGGTTGTTCTGTGAGAGATAAAGAGACATTTGGTTATAAACAGCCCTTTCAAGAATTTTGGAAATAAAAGAGAGAAGTGATACCGAACAATAGTTGTTAACTTCTGTTGGGTCCAGGCAGGGTTTCTTGAGGATGGGAATAACCCTTGCTTTCTTAAAAGCAGCAGGAACATGGCCAGATGATATGGAATAGTTGATGATGGTTGTGGTGAAGGGAAGGAGGTCTCGTGAGATGGCTTGGAGCATTGTGGAAGGGATTGGGTCTAAAGAACAGGTGGTGGGGTTAGATGCCAAGATGATCTGCTGAATCTCACCAGATGACAGGTTGGAGAATTCTGCTAAGGGAGGGAAGGGAAGTTCCTGAGGTTCTGCTGTAGGAGATTGGTTGGGATAGAAGGACTGGCGGATTGCTGCAATTTTCCCATCATAGAATGTGGCAAAATCGTCAGCAGTCAGAGAGGAAGAGGGAAGAGGAATGTAGTTTTGGCAGAAGTCACGTCACATGAGAATTTGGAGAGAATAGTCTGATAAAAGACGAGATCGGCATCAAGCTGTGATTTCTTCCATCTTCTCTCTGCAGTTCTTAATTCTCTTCTGTTGTTGCGCAGTACACCAAGGAGCAGGACAAGACGTCTTCCTTGGTGTAGGTGACAGCGGGCAAAGGAGCTCTATGGATGAGGAGAGAGAAGAGAGGAAAGTTTCAGTCGCAGTCTCTAGTGGTAGAGAGGAGAAGGAGTCTGGGTGTGGGAGGAATGATAGGGTGCATGAAGACATAGAGGAAGGGGAGACAGAGTGAAGGTTTCTGCGGGAAAGAGAGAAATTTTGGTGGTTAGTTTTCCACAGAATAGGAAGGGTTATGGTGAAGGATACCAGGTAATGATTAGATTTATGAAGGGGAATAGTAGTGAGATCTGTGACTGGGGAAGGGCGGCAAAAAACGAGGTCAAGAGAATTCCCTGCCTTGTGTGTGGGAGGGCAACTGTTTAGAGTTAAAGAGAAAGAGTTAAGGAGAGGGAGAAGGAAAGAGGATTGGAGTTTGTCAGAGGGGAGGTTGAAGTCTCCTAGAACAGTGAGAGGAGTGTTAGCGGAAGGAAAAAGACTAAGAAGCATGTACATTTCATCCAGAAAGTTTCCTAATGAGCCAGGTGGACGGTAGATAACTAAGATGTGGAGGTTAATTGGAGAGGTTACCTTAACTGCATGAAATTCAAATGATGAAAAACTGTGATGAGACAGGTCAATAGGCGAGAAGGACCATCTCTTAGACAACAGCAGAGCCGTACCACCACCTCTGCCAGTTTCTTGTGGAGAGTGAGAGAATATATAGGCAGAGGATAGGGCAGCCGGTGTAGCTGAGTTCTGAGGAGACATCCAGGTCTCTGTTAGTGCCAGAAAGTCAAAAGAGTCATGGGTAGCTAGGGCTGAGATAAAATCCCACCTACCACCAGTGCAGGACAATGAGACAGTACTGGAGGGTAGATGAGGTTTCTGGGAGATCTGCCTCTGCTGTCTGAGTAAAAAGCATCTTGGTCTGTGAGAACTGACAGAGATAGGTTGAACACACATCCTTAACTCCTAGACAGAGTGAGTGATATTTGTCTAAAAAAAATGTAATTCCTTACTAAATAAGAATTTATCTCCTTTCTTTCAATTCTATGTACACTTGCTATCTAAATTCATGACCAACTTTGTTGCAGGATATGCTTATTTACAGAGACACCTTCAATATATGTAGCTAAACCCTGCCCACAATTCACACCTTAAGGAAGCCTGAAACTACTCTTGATTAATTACCTGAGAACAAATCACACTGCAGTCAACACTACCAAACAGCAAGAACTAGGTATACAGTCAGAACCAGTTGTGTTTCAAAACAGTACAAAGGTTAAAGACCTACCTTACCAGTGGAGAAGAATCCAATGTAGAAAACTAAAGCACACATGTCGTCATGTCATCTTGGTGCTGTCGATTTGGTATGGAGTTCGGAGATTAACTTAGAAGCGAAGTAATGAATAGTGTAATTACATTTTCCAAAACATAATAAGCAAAGTAATTCCGTTTCCAGAGACATAATTAGTCATTTATAATTACTTTTTCAAAGGAACGATTCTTGGAGTCACTTAAACACTCTCACTCAGTCATTGTCTGTACCGATTTATCCTGTCCTGTTAGCCTGTCCCAGGAGAGGTGGGGTACACACACATACACACACAAACACCCACTACAGGCAATTTGGGAACACCAATTAGTACATCTTTGAACTGTGGGAGGAAACCAGGCCACCTGGAGGAAACCCACCATGCACAGGAATCGAACCCAGACCCTGGAGGTGTAAGGCATCAGTGAAAATGACTAAGCCACCGTGCCACCTACTCTTGTGTTAATGCAAAATAAATAAATAAATAAATAAATAAATAAACAGATAAATAAATAAATATTCATGAAACACAACTTTCCTATGAACCACATTTGTGAAGACGATAATGAGACAGTGATAAAAAACCTCATAAAAGCAATACAGTTTTTTAGCTCTAGATAAGAGGAGCCTTTCACAGCACATGTCATCACCAACATGA
This sequence comes from Clarias magur, assembly GCA_013621035.1. Classification (NCBI taxonomy): domain Eukaryota; kingdom Metazoa; phylum Chordata; class Actinopteri; order Siluriformes; family Clariidae; genus Clarias; species Clarias magur. Next base: position 472,288 of record QNUK01000510.1, on the reverse strand, counting down.
CAAACCATTAAGATTAAACAGTCCGAGATGCTGGTGTTACTACTACAAAACACATAAAGCGGCCAGCCCTTCATTTTAAACTGTAATACCGAGCTTCCTGAATGGAAATCATCACTTCTTTTATATCACATTAGCAACTCTAATCTTGATCAGAAAATCATTAGCCAGAGAAAACAATAAGAGCGTAATCTCCTCAGCTCCAACAACACATGCAAATGGGGTTTTTGTTAGAGCTTAATGCCTGAGCGTGGTACAGAAACACAAACAGAGCTCACAGCTAATGCCGGGCCGGAGAAACAAACTGTGGTTTTACTTTTCAGTCCTCGAGCTATTCGACATACTGTAGATCCTTGTAAAGAAAAACCTAATGAGGACAGCAGCAGATTTAGCAACGTCAGCACGCAGCATGTGTCTGTTGCACACCAGCCACCCACAGCTGTAATGGATCCTGACCTCAGCATTCATTAAAGCTACAAAGACTAGTATATGATTGAACTGTGCTGCAAATACATCCATCCAGTACAGATAATACATCCATCCTGTGGTACAGTTTTGTACAAGCTAGCATCGAAAATACAATCAACAATGTGTTAGCTCAGGGCGGCTTTTACATTGCGGATTGATGAATTGTCGTGTTCCTTTTGTTTAAATAAGATTAGTGTCAAGTTTGTAGTCATATTTAATCCATGTTTAATCCAAGCACAACAGATTGTCGGCGTGGTCGTTAAGACATGGTCTTGCTTACCTCACTTTGTTAAAGGATACACGTACAGTGGGACCTCGGCATACCATTTCTGTATCTCAAGTATTTTTGCCATACGAGCGAGCAAACCGAGCCGAACGCCGGCTAAGTCGCGCGTATGTCCGTGAGCCGTTTAAAACTTGTTTGTGTCACCGGAAAGCCAAGTGAAGCAAGATTACATGTTTTTTTCTCTGTTTTGTGCAAATACATAGCACCATTGGTCCCAAGAATGTTAGCAAGACGGCAGCAAGAAGGAAAGGGAGCCACCTTCAGTTATTTTATTTATTTTTTAAAGCAGCCATTGGGTGCAGTCCTGGTCCCAAGCCCGGATAAAATGGGAGAGTTGCGTCAGGAAGGGCATCCGGTGTAAAACCTTTGCCAAGTTCTGTGCAGATCAGTTGGTCCGAAAAAACTAATAACAACAATTTCATTAGCATGACTTTTTCAAATCTTTTCATTGTTTTCATATGCAGAAATATCATTCTAGTGTTGGTAATATTGGTAATAATATATTTTTGGGTGGCCGGAGCGGATAATCTGCATTTACATTATTTCCTATGGGAAAATGCGTTTCGCAATACGAGATTTCGCCTTAAGAAATTTCCTCGTTTAAATGAGGTACCGCTGGATTTAGAGTAAGTGATTAAAAGTCAGTATGGGAAATTTCAACATATTCAGAGTTGGGTTTGGCTTTACGGTAAGTGAATAAAATACTCCCCATGCCTCTGAGATTGTCCTCAAGGACACTAGAATTTCACTTGGCCTGTGCAGTGAACAGCGAGAACATGTTAAACAGGACGTTCACTTGATATCACAGAGGACATTGACTGCTGAATTTAAAGTGGCCTCAGAAAATGAATTCAATTGTGTTCGTTGTTGCGGTTTCCTGTGAACATGCAGGTAATCCATTAAACATGAGAAAATATATATATATATATATATATATATATATATACTACTAGTCAAAAGTTTGAACACATCTCTTAATTCCATGGTCTTTTTTGATTTGTATTTCTTTCCCCACTGTAAAACAATACTGGAAGCATTAAAAATATACAATAATCTCATTTCTTTGAACAGTTGAGATGTATCTGCTACTCGGCTCTAATCTGAGGTGCTGTTTGAGGTTAATTGGTGATTTCTGAGGCTGGTGACTCTAAATGAACGTCTCCGCTGCAGCAGAGGTGAGTTTCGGTCTTGCTTTCCTGGGAAGGTCTTCATGAGAGACAGTTTCATCATGCAGCTTAATGGGTTTTACAAATGCACTCGACACAATACTGTTCTTTCAAGAACTGTTCCAGAACAGATGAGCAGTGTGTCTTTAAATAATAACTGACTGTTATGTCATATGTGTTATTTCATAGTTTTCAAATCTCTGGGATTGTGCTAGAATGTAGTAAATAAACCCAAATTCCAGGCTCAAGACTTTTGCACAGTAGTGTATATATATTGTAGCGCTCAAAACATGAAGTACAGTTGACTGTGTGTTTTTTGGTTCAAATCAAATCAGCTCCATTTACAGCATTTGGCACACAACTTCATCCAGAGCAACTTACTGTACATTTTTATCTCTTAATACATCTGAGCAGTCAAGGGTCTTGTTCAAGGGCCAACTTACTGGTGCTGGGGTTTGAACCTGGAACCTTCCGATCAGTAATCCAGTGAGCTGATCCTGCCCTCAGAAGTCACCTTCCCTTAATGCTTTGGTCAACTTCAACTTCACAATCACTTCCTGAAATTCTTCTATACTATGATTAATTGTGGATGTGTGTAAAACTTTTGATAAATTACGGTTTTTACAAATTCTACATGACTAATGCATTTATAGACATTGATGTACTGTATAACAAGTGTATTTTATGCTTTTAAAAGATTTTTCTTCATATCATTGATAAACGAGGACCATGCATTATAAACAATGAAGTGGAATCTTTTCTTGGATACTATTGAGCTGAAAAGTACAAATTAAGCATTTAGAATTGAATTTAAGCTAAATTTCATAATTAAAAAAAAAAAGTTATCAATTTGTCAATTTTCACTTTTTCATCTTTAAACTTACAGTTTACCAAGAAAACCCAAATCTCTTCCTGTATTATCAGTACAGTTTCTAATTATTTCCTTTCTATAAAGGATTCAACAAATACAAACAACAAACATTTTCCACTTATCACTCCAATTACCATTTAAATTCGCTCTGTTATTCAAACTCTTTTTTATCATTAGCAATGCAGCTGAATAATGCAAGGATGGAAAGATTTAAGCAACAAGATCACTTTATGAGTAAAGTATAAAACTCCTTATGGTGTGTGAAATCAGGAGCATGGCTTGCAGGCAATGCAAATTAGATATATATATTTTTTTTTTAAATCTAATTTTTGTAAAAGGATGACCCTTTTTGCATGGGTGGCACCATGAAGCACGGACAGGAGACGAGGTCTTACGGGATAAAGGGTAATTTATTTAAGGATGAATGGGGAAGGAAAGGGTTAAAGGAGGGAAAATAGAAGGAAAGGCAAGAAATGAAGTGATGTGCAAGTGCAGGTCTGGTGGGCAGTGCCCCGCTGGCAGAAAACAGAGTGGCAGCGTGGGCCCGCTAGGACAGCAGCTCATGCTGGTTCTGCTCTCGGCGGATGGCTGAACTGGCCCCTCCCAGCTCTCTCTGTGGGCGTGGCCTCAGACAGGAATCCTCCATGACGTCCATGGGCGGCTTTTTCCGTTTCCTAATTTCCTAATTGCCTAATTCCATGACCCCGCCCCTTCGCACACCTGCTGAAGGGGGCGGGGTCGCTTCGGAGTGAGATTTGGGCGCGTGGCCATCACAGGCGCATGCTGTGAAATCTTCTACATGAATAAAAGAAAGGTTTTGTCTGTACATACAGAACTCGATTTTACAATTATATCTTTACATTTCATACATTGGAGGACCCAAATCCTGAATTTTTGTCCGTAGGTCTGTATGTCTGTCCAGCCAAATTTTGTCACAGCATCACGCAAAACTGGCTGAACAGAATTTAATGAAACTTTGGTAGTAGTTAATGTAGATATCTGCCAGAAGTTGAACCTTTTTAGACAAATACAGTACTTTCTCCTTTGAGGTGGGCGTGGCTATATGCATCACACAACAGAGTCAACATAATAGTTTATCGTGTTTAGACAAAATATGCCGAAGACACAGAAATGACTGTAATGCACCTACAAGCTGTGACAATACTCAATACACAGACGCGAATATATAAATAGTTGAGATAATCAGTTACATTGTAAGTTAACAGCGAGATGCTTTTTAAAGTCCAGTTTCCCCCAACAGACTCAGAGAAACACTCCCCGCTGTGTTTGATAGCGCGGAGAGAAGCTCGGGATCATTAGCCGCCGATAGCTCACCAGTTGTGCCTAGTTAGGCGGCCCCGCTTCTTCGCATACCTGCAGTGTGCACCTAGGCCGCCTACCTAGTGAGCCGACCAAGGAGGACACCATTGTTGAAAACAAATCATAAAAAAGCCAGACTGGAATATGCCAAACTACATGTTGACAAGCCACAAAGCTTCTGGGAGAATGTCCTATGGACAGATGAGACAAAAAATGGAACTTTTTGCCAAGGCACATCAGCTCTATGTTCACAGAGGGAAAAATGAAGCATATGAAGAAAAGAAGAAAAGAAGACTGTCCCTACTGTGAAACATGGAGGAGGCTCTGTTATGTTCTGGGGCTGCTTTGCTGCATCTGACACAGGGTGTCTTGAATCTGTGCAGGGTACAATGAAATCTCAAGACTATCAAGGGATTCTAGAGGGAAATGTGCTGGCCAGTGTCAGAAAGCTGGGTCTCAGTCGCAGGTCATGGGTCTTGCAACAGGACAATGACCCAAAACACACAGCTAAAAACACCCAAGAATGGCTAAGAGGAAAACATTGGACTATTCTAAAGTGGCCTTCTATGAGCCCTGACCTCAATCCTATTGAGCATCTTTGGAAGGAGCTGAAACATGCTGTCTGGAAAAGGCACCCTTCAAACCGGAAACAACTGGAGCAGCTTGCTCATGAGGAGTGGGCCGAAATACCTGCAGAGAGGTGCAGAAGTCTCATTGACAGTTACAGGAATCGTTTGATTGCAGTGATTGCCTCAAAAGGTTGTGCAACAAACTATTAAGTTAGGGGTACCATCATTTTTGTCCAGGCCTGTTCCATGAGTTAATTTTTTTTTTATAATTCCGTTGAAGCATGGTTGAAAAGCAATGTCTGACTTTCATTGGTTAACATTCGTAGAATTCTTATTTATTATTACTTTTGTCAGATTAAAGTTATTTCTGTGACCATTGTGAGTTTTTCTTTCATTGACCGAAGGGTACCAACAATTTTGTCCACGTGTGTACGTGTGTATATATTTTCTTTTATATATTTTAGTACACAGTATATACATATACATCCACATACTGTACACTATATATGCCTATATATGGTTAAAGATTTTTTCTTACAATGACTACATGCTGATTGGTCAAATTGAGTCATGTGATCAAATTTGCTGCGTCTGATTGGTGAAGTAAGAGTAGTGTTTCTTCTTCACAAATCTACTCAAGTAAAAGTAAAAAGTATGGTGGAGTAAAACTACTCATAGAAGTACTTTTTTTTTTTTTCAAAAAGTTACTCAAGTAAATATAACGGAGTAAATGTAACTCGTTATCACGCTCCTCTGGGAGTAAATATATAAAGAATAACATCTTCGGATGAGCTGTTATACAGCATGATGCATTTATTCTGCCGCCGCTGGGAACTTGATTATTTTCCTATAACAACAGATTCTGGCTTGTTTCACTCCTCGTACACCACCTGAACTTTGCAACAATCTTTTAAAATGAATAAATAGCAAATCAAACGTTAAAAAAAATCTGTTTCTTCATACATTATTCTGAGTCAGAGCTGCTGTTCAAGAAATTCACTAACACAGTCTGACTAATAAAAAAAAAAAAAATCAACATCTAGATATCACACTCATTTCTGAAGGAGCTATCGGACTCACTGGAAATTCCACGGAGACATAAATAATACACACTGTAAAAGATTTGTGTAAATCTCTCTCTCTCTCTTTGCTTTCTATATATCTCCGTTAGGAATGAACTGTATTATGCTGTACTGTATATACACTCACTGGGTCTCTATAGGTACTGTAATTCCCCATACTTACAGTACAAGTAAGCCTGCAGAAAACTCTCTCTCTCTCTCTCTCTCTCTCTCTCTTTCCCTCCAACACACAAAGAAATACATTCAAATGGACAGCAAGTATCACAGCTGATGCATTATTCATCATTGTATCATATCAGCATAAATCCAATGCCAACAGCAGCCGAGACTGACAGAAAGCATCAGGAGTGCCAACATTTCTTCACAACAGACCCGACTGGACAAGTAGTGTTGCTACTGTAGTTTTTTTTTTTTTTTTTCTAATGATATGTTGAGAAAACCATTCAGAATAGAAAATTCAGTAAAATAAGGAAATAAAATGAAATTTAATTAAATACGAATATTATTTGCATTCATGCATTATTTTATTCATGTTTTATTAAAAGCAGAATTAACAAAGCAATAATTTTTTTTTAATCGATAGTCAATTGCACATTAGTAAATTCTGCTCTTTGTTTTTCCCCCTTATTTGTTTTCTCATTCAGCTCGTCTTGTTCTGATTCTTTTTCCTTCTCTTATTTTCCGATCTATCTGAGAGCGAGAGAGAGAGAGAGAGATGCCAAGCATTCTTGTCTTTCTTTAACCAAACTCCAAGTTTAACTGTGATGTTCAAATCAGAGTCAGAGAAATCTAGGACGTGGCTCTGTTTTTTTCTTCTTTTTTTTTTTTTTTACTTTGGAGGGTAAATTGATTTCCTGTATAATGCGACAAATTCTTCCAACTTGGAATGACTACTATAAGCGTTCAGTTCTTCCAGCGCACGCCTGCTCAAGCCATCAGCCGGTAACCATGAAATTAATTTCCCGACCGTATTGAACTTGATTGAACTGTGGAACCGACTAATTATTTAATCGTTGTTCAAGCCTGACAAACATGTTATTTGATTTATTCATAGACTGTTCAGTAGCACCTGATGTACACAGAACCGTGCAAAAGTCTTGGGCCACCTTCATTTTTTCACATTAAGTTAAATTAAAGAAATTTGAAAATCAATCAATCAATAAATAAAATACTACAACATTCTGCAAAGTACGTAATTATACACTTGCTTATATCAATTGCTTATGTACAGTAAGACTCTCAGCAGCGACCTCATTTCCCCTCTCGTCTGTTCCAATCACTCAGCATCCAGCATCACCAGTATACTAATCACCAGCCTGATCGTCTGTCATCATCTGTATCTGTTTCTCACTCGTTCATGCCTTATGGTAGATGTTTGGTTTTTTTGTTATGTTTAAATGATTCATAGGACACTGTGTGGCTTAACAAACAAAAAAAACGCATTCCTCTGAAACTGCTCAGGTACATGGACTGGACTGAAAATAAGAGACAAAACCTTGCCAAAAATGAGAGCCAAACCAAACAAAATCCTAGACAGATGTTCAAGACTACGTTAGAAATACAGAAAAGTCTGGCTCTTTGAACACAAGTACTGTAACTAAACCTTACTGATGTGGCGGCTTAGTGGTTAACACTGCAGTCTTGCACCTCCAGGGTCCGGGTTCGATTCCCGCCTCTGGGTCAGTGTGCATGGAGTTTGCATGTTCTCCCCGTGCTTGGTGGGCTTCTACTGGTTACTGATCTCCTCCCACAGTCCAAAGACCTGCAGATTAGGTTAACTGGCGTTTCCAAATTGCCCGTAGTTGGTGATTGTTGACTGGCGGTCCGAACCACTGTTGTAAAAATGGGAATAAATACAGTGATCACCATTGGCCTCCAGTTGGACTACAGAGGTCCTAGATAGATGGATGGATGGAAACTTTACTGATATACAGAAAATGAAGACATACTGATACTGTATGAACATGTATGGAATTGAAGGTAAAATGAACTACTGTAAGTACTAAGGTTCTTCTAATTCATTACCTTATGATCTAATATTCAACATTGTTGAGTATAATTATTAAAATAACAATAATACATTATTCATTTTTTTATTTTTAAATTGTAATTTGTAGCAAATTGTTGCGGTGTAAAAGGAATGCTTTAGGATGTGTTGGAAAATAATAGATTTCTGGGATAACCCCACTTTGCATCAGGTCTCATTATTTGTAATTTTTTTTTTTTTGTAATTCATTAAATTTAGACATTTACATACATTTGTATTAAAAAGTGAAATTAGAAAGCACACATTTGTATAAATAGATTATTCACATCTATCTTTTTAGAGTTTTTTTTGTTTGTTTTGTTTTTGTTTAATAATATTTTTTTTCTTTGTGATAACTAATAAGAACAAAGTTATCTGGTAGATTTTCAGAACTGTGCACCTTAAACTAGTCAAGAAGGAATGGAATCTGTAGTCTGTACTTTGCATTCAACTGGAAATAAATGGAAATGCTGTAACAGTGGAACCTGGGCTTTTACTGACTTCAGGTAAAACTAAATCCAGCCCGGAAAATGCTTTTGGTGATTGACATATGAACATTTCAGGTTACATTACTTTCATTCCTGGAGATTCATCCTGAAGAAATGAGCAGAGTGAATCAGTGCTGCAGGGTTTTACGTCAAATTGAACTTCATTGTATTTTTTTTTTTACTCCTTCCACAAAAGGTCAGAGTGATCTACGCTTCTGACTTTGATCTTTGCAATGAAATTGATTTGTGCCAACACTACAAAGCCATCAGTGCCGACACTCAGGGTTTCAAGTCTGGTGAAGCACATTGCTTGCATTTAGGTGAAGAAAGTCTGTGGGGAACAAAACCCTTCACACATACTGTATGGAACTCTACAAATTGTGTCACTATATGAAGTTTTGGAAACTTTCCTGAACTTGAATAAGTTCATATTTTACCCCAGGATATAGTTATAGTATTAAAAAAAAAAAAGTTGCAGCCTTGATTAACTGATCATCAGCAGGTGAGCAGACCTCTATAAAAGCAGCGGTTTGGGCAATTAGCTGGTATGACACATTCAGATGTGTGTAAACAATACACAGAAGAAAATACATAAGCAACGGTCTTAGAGAAGCAAAAGTTGCTGCATATCAATCTGGAAATATGGAGTTCTAAAGATTATTCACAAGTGAAAAGCATTCAAGACGTTCCCAGGAGTGGACGTCCCAGCATATTCAACTCAAGGTCAGAGCGTCCAATGCTAAGAGAAACCCTGCAGCTCTCACTGAGCATGTTAAAAGTCCATGACAGCACAATTAGAGGAAGACTGAACATGAACATGAAGAAGTGCAATGGACTCCTCCCTGCCTATTTGGTAAATTTGGTAAAAAGTTTATTTTTTTTTTTCTCCAAATATTTGCAGTGTAAGTGTTCCTCTCATAATATTTAACATTTTTATTCATAATATTGCCTTTTACCCTCATTATTTAAATTTGACCTTTTTTCTTACAACCTCACACTTTATTTTTTTTTATTTATTATACATTTATTTTATATATATATATATATATATATATATATATATATATATATATATATATATAACTATTAATACGGATCAAACCAGGATTATTACTGAATAATTCTCTACAGCCATCTTTGACACTCTACACTTCACACAAGTTTAATATCCTTCTCGGCAGGTACTGTAAGACCTGTACATAATCTGTACATAAAAAAAAAAAAAAGCTTCTTCCATGTTCTTTTAAGGGAGGAGAAGATACATTTCAAACCAAACAAATATATCCCATAATTCAGCATGTTTACTTTGAGATTGCAGGTAAAATGGTTAATAAAGCAGTGCAAAACAAATTATTTTAATTAACAGTTAGCATCCCTGTCACCAATCTCAGTGTGCATGAGACAGAGAGAGAGAGAGACAGAGAGAGAGAGAGACAGAGAGAGAGAGACATGAGTCAAGTCAAGTGGTGTGTCCAGTTTAATTACTGCTCATATGAAACCAGCGACATCATAAGAAGCGCACCGTGTACATTAATCACGTTGAGCGGATGTTGAGAAAAATGTACGATCAAATCCGAACTCTGTCCCTGCTTACTTCCTGTCCTATGTTTCTCCAGTTCACTTTTGAATTTCCTGAGCGTAGGTGTGGAGCATGTCTGCTTCTGTCCTTCACCATCTGTTGTTTTCTTTACCATGCATGTACTTCTGTTGCATCCCAGCCTGCTTAGCATCATGAATAAGAGACTTCTCACTCATTTCAGCAAGGATTCTTATATAGCGTAATCACTCATATCACATCCCCTAGTGCTAAATAAGCCTAGGAAAATGCTAAATGATAGCCCTAAGGATATTATACTGTAGATATAGGCGGGGTTGCATTCAAGTCAAACCGGGACAGAATAACAGAACACTCTTATGAGAGTAAAAACTCCCTTTATTTCTCGATATGCAGTAATAATACCCTGCTACACTAATGCACTTATCCGAGCGTCTCACTAGTGCTTGAACACCATCAAGATAGAAAGTTTTCTCAGTATTCGAAGCCTTCGTCATGTTTTCATCACTGCTGAAACGATGACCTCCCAGGAACTCCACCAAACAGGTGGAAATGGTGAGGTCAGGACCGTACTGTACTGTAGGTGTGGCTGTACTGTTGTAAAAAAACAACAAGTGTTCCACTTGCTGAATGTTCACAGGAATAACTGCAGTGGGCTCTGAGACACCTCGGCCTAAATCATCACTGACAGACGTACAGCTTTCGTTAAACCATTTGCACCATTTGGCTGTTATACTGCAACTAAAAGTCTCATCACGGTACTGTGTTTGAAATATTCCCGGTTTGACTTGAACGCTCCTCATACATATTAATTGCCTGGCTACTTTTTTTTTTGTTGTTGTTGCATGAAAACCAAAGCACAATTCATCATACAATTTTGTACAATTGTCATCTCATCAGCTTTAACGAGGGACGTAAATACTGATAGATATAATTAAGATTTTTTTTAAATAATTAGCCTTCTCCTCGTTCCACATATGAAAGTTTAATAAAGTGTAGTTTTATGCAACAAATACCTTGAACAGATTACCAAAAAATACTTTTCATACATTCAGTTAGTCATTAATATCTATTTGTAATTATATTATTATATTATATTACATTATATTATATATATATTTACATTACATTACATTACATTACATTACATTACATTATTATATTATATTATATTATATTACATTATATTACATTACATTATATTACATTATATTACATTATATTACATTTTACATTATATTATATTATATTATTATATTATTTATATTATATTACATTATATTATATTACAATATATTATATTACATTACATTATATTATATTACATTATATTATATTACATTATATTATATTACATTATTATATTATGTATATATATTATGTATATTATATTACATTACATATATTATATTATATTATATATTTACATTTACATTACATTATATTACATTATATTATTACATTACATTACATTATATTACATTACATTACATTGTATTATATTATATTATATGGTTGTTCCTGTATTCTATTTTCACTACAAATTACATTTATCTTTTTAATTTTCCTCCTTTTGCCTTGCATATTAGATATGAATAGCTGTTTTATTCAGATTTTTATTTCATTTCATAAAAGACTATGAACTGCCTTCTAAATGTATTTAATAGTTATTATTGTTATCAGGAAACATTTTTCCCCCGAGTAGGTAATGAAAAGAAATGATGATCTCCTGTGGTGCTCTATTCACCAGATAACAATAGCATGGAGATCATTAGGTTGGGTGTAAGCCATTTTTTTTTTCTCATTTGACCTTTACAGGGTCAGAAATGAAAGTTGCCGGGTCGATGTGGGTGGAGTGGCACAACAGACGGTGTGACAAACAGAATCTGCCCATGCAGTGATATTTTCCAAGCTTGTCCTTGACCTTTTGCCTGTTTCAACATTTATGGCTTTGGCGCTTTCTGACAGTCTGTTCTCAGGAAATTTCAAACGTTATCTTCACTCACGCTCCGACATTTTTTTGTGTGGGTGTTTGTAACAAAAAAAATAACTCAAAGATTTTAATTATGTACCTTTTGAAATGTTTGGGGGAAAAACAAATAAGAAAAAAGAACCTTAAGCAACAATTTAGCAACAAAATTAGAGATTTTTTTGCAATGTTAGAAAAATCAGTTTTTTGTTGTTTTTAAATGAAGAAAAAACAAACAACTGGAAACTTTTTTTTTTCTTTCTGGGGGATTCACAAACGTTCTAAGACACAAATGTCAAAATATTGATTATATCATTGTGAATTTTATGTCATTTTGCCAAATTCTATACATTTATTGTATTTTTATTTTCTTCTTTTGCTGTGCATATTAGATGTGAATGTTTTAATTAGATTATTCAAAATAAACAAAACATTAAAGACTATGAATTGCATTCTAAATGTGCGTATTTATGGGATATCACAAGCATAGCGATCATTATTTTGGGTGTAAGCCATTTTTTAAGCAAAAAGTATTCGAAACTGATAGATAATATTTTGTGTATGTTTTCTTTGAGTCACAAAAGTGTTAAAAACTCACTGACTCACTCATCATCATTACCGCTTAATCCTGTATTCAGGGTCACGGGGGGGCCTGGAGCCTATCCCAGGAGACTTGGGGCACATGGCAGGGTACACCCTGGACAGGGTGCCAATCCATCGCAGGGCACAGACACACACACACTCACTCATTCAAACACTACGGGCAATTTGTGAACGTCAATTAGCCTAACCTACATATCTTTGGACTGTGGGAGGAAACCGGAGTAACCGGAGGAAACCCACCAAGCACGGGGAGAACATGCAAACTCCATGCACACAGAGACGGGACTCGAGCCTGGCCGGGGATCGAACCCGGACCCTGGCGGTGCAAGGCGACAGCGCTAACCACTAAAATATTGATTAAATCGTTGTAATTTTGCAAAATGCTATAAATCCACCTCCTACATTTTTGTTGCAATGAATAAATCTGCCTGCAGTTATGTTTGTGGTACTTTAAATTTGCAATTTAGCATCAATAATATACAGCAGCAAACTCATGCCATGGTTGTGTTTCCATATTGAGACACCGGCAGCAAATTGGAACAAGGAAAATGTGTTTAGGTTTGTTACACACCAAACTTTTTTAATTAAAAAGCATGCTATAGAACTTGAGAAATATTCAAACAATACCAAAAGTTTAGTATACTCTGCATCATCAGTTCCTCTTCTACCAGTTTCAATTTTACTTTGGCACTTGCCGACAGCCTGCTAGGTGCAAGAGGGAGAAAATATGGGTTACGCTACAGTATCCCACATAGCTTTGTTAATGATAAATTATGACATGATGTCCTATTATGCAACATTAAGCAACATATACTTGTACCTGTTAATACTGTGGTAAGTGTCAGTCACAGAGTGTAAACCTTTTTTTTTCTTTCTTTTTTTTTAATTTCAACACTCAAAAAATCTATTGAATACATTTACTGACAGCAGCCAGTATTTTGCTGAGCACATGTTTTCGCTTCACTGATCACATGGCAGAAAGAAGTGATGCGATTCAGAACTCGTCATGTTTCGCGCTGAATTGCAGCCACTCCGTGACATGATTTGCCTAAGCTGTGGAAGATCAAAGCTTTTAAAAGGTTTTTCAATTGAAAGTTTTGTTATAGTCAACCTTGTTCCAGAGGAATGTAATTTACCAAATTGAGTTAAAGTCTAAAATGGTATTTATCCTGTTTTTTTCCCCCATCAAACTACATGTGCATATTTAAAGAATTCAAAATGATTGCTTTAGAGGTGCATAAAATGCAAGCCCATGCTCGTTTCTGTGCTTGTTTTCCATTTATTAGGTGTCCATACTGTAGGTGAAGTCAAATTGCTACAGACACGCATTTAAAACCCACAGTTACACTTTCTATATGCTACTGTATGAATATTAAAATCATAATCTCTTTGATCCTCTGACACGACACTAATATGGTGTTATTTATTGTCATGTGGTCTCAAGTATTGTTTAATATTGGGGTAATCTCATCTCATGCCTTGTTTTTGCATTTGTATTTTTAGATTTAAATCTACAGAAACAAAGCGACATGGTCCACCGAAGAACAGGTAAAACTTTTAGATAAACTGTTTTTTTCCATGAACCAAATGGGACCATCTACAATGACATTCAAGGTGTCCATTTAGGACCATCCCTCGCAATCCCATGCCAATCTTGTACTATCTGGAACACTATTCGGAATGCTGAGGGGCTTTGCCGAAAACGCGTGTCCTCCTCTGTAATCCTAATTCTTGTATTAGAATCATATTTATTATTCTTTTGATCAAAGCGGTCATGGTGTCCCATATTCCATATTCTAACAAGATAAATCTTACCATGAATATACTCTCTATATAGCATGCATGGAGATATACATTTTGATATCAATTAGAATAAAAAATATATATATAATAATAATAAATCCCACATTTTGATTAGCCAATTTTCCCCTCTACCCCACCCCTTTGGACCTCACAAGCTGCATATATTTCTAGTTCAAAGCTTTTGCAATAAAATCCTCTGTGTATTTCTGTGTAGCTCATTAATATTTTAATCTAATCTGCCAAACCAAACAGTGACGGAAAATAGCATCACAATTTTGCTTTCCAAAATAATTAATGGCTTCTTCAATTATTCATTTGAAGCAAAACGCACGAGTTAAACTTACCAGTCAAACGTGTCTATATCAATGCGCTACTTTTATTATATTATTTGGTTCTATCGTGACAAATTACGCAGTCACTCTGTGGTAACAGTAACTCTTTACTCGAAGGTGATTTATTTTTATAAATCCCCATGAGTTTTAATTCTTACATTTTAGATTGAAAATCGTGACCTTATCTCAATGTGATATTCATTTCTTCTTGTTGTCAGATTGTCAGATTTATTGTTGTGTCCCTTCGACTGTTCTACAGTACTTTACCCGTATGAAGTTTTTATGCTCTATAACTTATAATAGAAGAAGGCTGGACAAAAAAAACAAAACAAAAAAAAAAAAACTGAACATTTTGTTGACAATGCGTGGCCAAGTAGAAAAGTTTGGCCGTGTCATTCTCATCAGGCTCAGCATCATCTGCATGATCAACAGATCAGAGTGCAATAAAAGTGCATGGAATCATCAAGAACCATTACAGGCTTCCCCCCCCCCCCCCCCCACCTTAGGCCTCATTAAGCCCAGTTCCTGAAAACACACTAGGGGATAAGAGATGCGAAGAGAGGTTTTTAGGAAAGTGGAAATAAGCTCGTTAAAGCTGTAAAATGTTTCTCAGCAGTTTTTCATGTCCTTAATGTTCTACAGGCATGCATCTGTTTAAAGGGAAAAAAAAAAAAAAACAAGAGGACAAAATACTGATTGTTTCCTTGCCTTAAGTTTTTTTTCTTTAATTTACAACCAGCTAGTGTAGTTTCTTCTGTTTTAAGAGTAAAATCACCTCTCTTATTTAAGATATGTATAAACAGGTCCATTAAGTTTTCACTCTTAAATAAAGTTCTAGTGTGTATTTAATTTGTAGCTGCAAAATGAAGCATGTATTCAGTGCAGGCTTTCCATATTGTTCCATATAGGCTTAGAGTTCAGAAAAGTTCAGAAAACCTATTTGTCTCAGAGAGATCGTGTTCCTGGTCGTCGATGGGGGAAAAGTTTGTAGGAAGAATTAAAAGGTGGAAGCTACAAATAAGCTGATGAGCTTTAATGTATTCAGTGATACCCAGATGACATATACAAATACATTGTTGGTCCAATGTCGGCAAGATTTTGATAACCTTTTGTCAGTGCTCTGATGGCATCAGTGGTTGGCCCAATGTTATTTTGTCTGTTGGCCCACTGTCGGCCTATTGATGGAGCTAGAGATAGTTTGGCCCAACGTTGGTTCGGTAAATAATGGCAAGGTAGAAAATTGTCAATTAAATTATATTGCTTCAGCAGGCTCTCTCAATGAAGCCATCAGGAGCTCATATCAATTCAATTCAATCCAATTCAATTTTATTTCTATAGTGCTTTTAACAACTGACGTTGTCGCAAAGCAGCTTCACACAATCAAAAGAATTATATACGTTTGTATGAGGTGTGAACGTATGAATCAAAATGATGCTGTGACATACTGTAATCTGGTTACAGATATACGGACATACAGACAGAACAAAAAGACTTTTCTGTTTCAGGTCGTCATACAGGTGAAACTCGAAACATTAGAATATCGTGCAAAAGTTCATTTATTTCAGTAATGCAACTTAAAAGGTGAAACTAATCTATGAGATTAATTCATTACATGCAAAGCGAGATAGTTCAAGACGTGATTTCTCATAATTGAGATGATTATGGTATACCGCTCATGAAAACCTAATGAAAATTAGTATATTACATTAAATCAATAGAACAAGGATTGTACATATTGCAATATCAGACTTCTGAAACGTACAAGTATGCATATGTACTCAGTACTTGGTTTGGGCCGCTTTTGCAGCAATTACTGCCTCAGTGTGGCGTGTCATGGAAGCTATCAGCCTGTGGCACTGCTGAGGTGTTATGGACGACCAGGATGCTTCAATAGCGGCCTTCAGCTCTTCTGCATTGTTCGGTCTCATGTCTCTCATCTTTCTCTAGGCAACGCCCCATAGATTCTCTGTAGGGTTCAGGTCAGGCGAGTTTGTTGGCCATTCAAGCACAGTAATCCCACAGTCACTGAACCAGGTTTTGGTGCTTTTGGCAGTGTGGGCAGGTGCCAAGTCCTGCTGGAAAATAAAGTCAGCATCCCCATGAAGCTCATCTGCGGAAGGAAGCATGAAGTGCTCCAAAGTCTCCTGGTAGACGGCTGCGTTGACCCTGGACTTAATGAAGCACAGTGGACCAACACCAGCAGATGACACGGCTCCCCAAATCAACACAGATTGTGGACACGTCACACTGGAATTCCAGCATCTTGCAGTGTGTTCCTCTCCATTCTTCCTCCAGACCCTGGGGAACTGGTTTCTAAGACTTTAAACCACTGAGCAACAGACCAGTTTTTTTTTCTTTAGCTTAGGTAAGACACTTCTGACATTGTTTGTTGTTCAGGAGCAGCTTGACAAGAGGAATACGACGTTTGAAGCCCATGTCCAGGACCCGTCTGTGTGTGGTGGCTCCTGATGACTCCAGCCTCAGTCCACTCGTTGTGAAAGTCCCCAACGCTTTTGAATGGCCTTTTTCTGACAATCCTCTCCAGGCTGCGGTCATCCCTGCTGCTTGTGCACCTTTTTCTTCCACACTATTCCCTTCCACATAACTTTCTATTAATGTGCTTTGATGCAAGTCTTTGGAAACATTCAACTTCTTTTGCAATTACCTTTTGAGGTTTTCCCTCCTTATGGAGGATGTCAATGATGGTTTTCTGCACAACTGTCAGGTCAGCAGTCTTTCCCATGATTGTGCTTCCTACTGAATCAGACTGAGAGACCATTTAAAGGCCCAGGAACCCTTTGCAGATGTTATGGCTTAATTAGCTGATTAGTGTGGGACACTTTGAGCCTAGGAAACATTGAACCTTTCCACAATATTAAAATTTTCTGAGATCATGGATTTGGGGTTTTTATGAGCTGTAAGTCATAATCATCTTAATTACACACACACACACCGACACACACACACTCTCTCGCCTTTACACCCCCCCCCCCCCTCCCTGGCTTCACACAGACACACACACTCTGCTTTACACAGAAACTCTGCTCTGTCGCGATTCTTTTCAAAGGTAAGGTGCTGGTTCATTTGCTGGTTTGTTTGTTTTTTACTTTATAGCAGTGATTCCGTCTGCGCTCACGTGAGTGTCATTAGAGAGATTTATTTTTTTCTCGTTAAAACAGTGTTTCCGTTGTGTGTGTGTTTGTTGTGAAACTTAAAAAGCGAGGTGGGGGGAGGGAGGAGGAGTTTTACTGTGTAAGACGAGGTGAGGGATGGGACTAATTCCACACACACACACACACACACACACACACACATGGCATCTGCGCGCACAAACGGAAACACTTATCTGTTGGGATTTTTTTTTTTTTTAAGGTAAAGTGCAGGTTAATTTGTTTTATTTTTACTTTATATGTTTTATTAATTATTTTTCTGTATTTATATTTTCGGGCTGTGGAACAAATTATTTGAGTTTTCATTTGATTTGAAGATTTGATTTGGTTCACATTCGTATACTTCACAATGAGAGTCTCTTACAAAATTCTATGTATAACATATGTGATATTGCATGAAGATGTGTATGTATGTGTGCGTGCGTGCGTGCGTGTGCGCGCGTGTGTGTGTGTGTGTGTGTGTGTGTGTGTGTGTGTGTGTGTGTGTGTGTGTGTGTGTGTGTGTGTGTGTGTGATTAGAGCTCAGGGCATCTTGAGCTGTTTGGTTGGAAGGTGACCAAATTGGGCTAATTAGGCAAATGTCATACAAAAAAACAAATGTAGGGAACAGAAATACACACTTGAGTGGGAAACTCTTGCAAAGGTTAGTTAGTTTAACTGGGCAATATTGTAGAAATTCCTAGAAAAACAGGACCTTAATCGACTGAGCAAACAAAATTCTTCTGAGGCCGGAGGAAGTAAAACCATGTAATATTTGAAAAGGTTAATGGTGTAACAGCTGTTCATTTCTAACATAACATTCATTCAATTCCTTAGAGTTCCAAATCTCCCGGAGTCTAAATGATCTCTAGTTCTTTCTACTTCCGTACTTCATTGCCCCATAACATGACAACAAATCGCAGTGCAAACGTTGAGGTCATTAACATTATGTTCATCGCTGTTGAAGTGTCTCAACTCAGAAAAAGGGAGAAATAATGTACATGCAGATAATCCGTTCCAGCCACCCAAAAATATTACCAATATTACCGGTTTCCAACACTGTAATCATACTAGACAGTGGAAATGAAGTACAATATGGAATTAAAGACATTAAATCTCACTTAACCTTAATTTATGATTCCTCATTACATCGGCTACTTTAAAAACAAAAATGAAAGCAGCTCCCTTTTCTTCTTGCTACCATCCTTGCAAACATTTAGCATGAAATGCTAAAAAAAAATAATAATAAAAAACCCATAAAAAAATATCTCGCTTTGCTTGGTTTTCCACTGACGCAGAGGCAAATTTCTTGGAAAATTTCAGTTCTTAATGCAAAAATTCGTATGCCGAGGTACCACTGTACACATCTATGGCATGTAAAGTATTATGTCTTTTTTTTCCTTAAAAAAAATTCAAGTGAGCTAAAGCATTTCAACCAGCTCAAAGAACTCTGTAAGCTTTCAGACCCTTTCTTCTCTCACTAGTCTTTTATCCCTTTCTCTCCCCGGAGCCAGCGTGACCTGAGCACAGAGGTGCGTGACAGATCCATAGTGAGACATGCCGGCCTTCCTGTGGCGCCGAAAACCCATCACCGCGATCGAAATCGATTTGTGGAGGATTTTTCCGAATTTGTGAATCGTTCACGGTTATGGTTATGTAAGTAACTCGATTACTCATGCCCGTCCCTTCTTTTGGCTTTGCGCAAACGCCCCGAGGCCCATCATCAGAGTTCATCCGCTGGATTGATGAACATGTGAGAGAGTGTAGGTGTGAAGGGTGGTGAGCAGTGCAGCACAAAGAAAGGAGGGAAAGTAATTAGAACCTTTCTTTCAATATTGTGCTGAAAATTTGAAAATGAGTGCTTTTCATCGGAATAAAACGTGAGTGGAGGAAAAAGCAATCTGGGGTCAGTTAGACTGCAGGGTCATATAAAAAAAACAAAAAAAAAACAAGACTGCATCTTTCAGGGTAGTTGAACATACAGTACGGCGGTATGTCCTGATTTAATTACTTTTCCAGCACTGAAAAAGAAAATGATGAAATGTTATTAAGGAATAAAATGCCATTTCTTAGCTATTGTGATTGCTCCTAAATATTAAGGGTTATGGTCTAACACTCCGAAATTCTCGATTCTGATTGGTCAGAAGTCGTGTCCATAATAATTCATGTGTACAGTAGACAGTTAGGATTAGTTTAGCCAATATTACCCGTTGTTAGAAATAGTAGAAAGAAAGAGTTCGTAGAAATAGTTAAAAGGTTAAAAGACACATAGCTGCTCATAACGCGAAATTATGATTTAAGGTTGTTTTCATAGTGTACAACCCATTTTTTTGGAGTAAGCCATGATGAGTCACGCTTTCGTGTTTGTATTAAGGATGTTGGCAGCTTGTAGATGCATTCAGGTCCTTTCTGTGTCCGTACACAGTAAACTATCGCGGTATTGGCTCTGTTGAGTGACACGTATAGCCACGCCCACCTCGAGGCAAAAGCAATGTATGAGGCAAAAAACAAAAACAAAAAAAAAAAAAAACATGTTTAGGAACTATAGCACTTCTTGGTTTTTCTTTCACATGATAAGCTATGTTTGATTTAAGAAAGAAAGAGAAAGAAAGAAAGACTGATGACTGTCTTTAGCTACATTACTTGTGTTCTATTCATTACTAGTACATATGAACAGGTTGAGAGCAAAATGAGAAAACTCCACTTGTGCAGCTTTGAGAAAAACACCTTCAAATGGAGTAAGGAGAGGAATATGTTGTGCATGTTTTCTTGCAGTCACTAATGTGTTAGAAAGCATTTATGCCAAAATATTTTATCAAAAATGTTTGGTTCATTCAAGTATGAATTTTGTGTAATTTTTCAAAAAGCTACAAATCCACCTCCCACGGTTTTGCCACAGTGGATAAATCAGCCTGAAGTGGTAGTTTTGTTTATTTAAGTATGAAATTAGGAAAATCAGGCGTTAATATGAAAACTCTTGTTTGATCGTGATTGTGTACTAAATCAACCAGTGGGTATTGGCAGAAACTTCAGTTTATAGCCTCATCAGCTTCCTCTACCAGTTTTCAGTTTCACTTTCCATCTCAGGTGTCTTGTTCACAAATCACTCGTTATCATGTTTCAAGTTTTGTAAAGTTCGGCCGCTGCTTCACTACGAAGTCCCACATTAAGTATACGGTATCATGCCATCCAAATCTGAAATAATATGCTATTTCACACAACGTATTGCAGACATTAAGTTATGCACACCTGATACTATAGTTGCTGTATTGTTGCTTTTCTAGGTTTCCAATCGAGCCACCTGTCTCAAACCCGTACCCTGAGTTGTGTGAAGGTCAGTGTGAGAAGCTGATCTAACTGGAACAGAGAAAGAGAAGCAAGTGCAAGAAAGTCCATTGTTACTGTTAGTCCTGACTGCACATGGCTGGCCTGTGCAACCCCTCAGCGGCTAGGGGCAGTTCCCTGACCAGGAATCGAACCCTGGGCCGCAGCAGCGAAAGCGTCGTACGAGTCCACCAGGGAACCACTGACGGCCTTTGTGTGTGACCTGTACTTGAAAGTTGTGCATGCTTTGGGTTTTAACTGATACTTTCCGTAAACTTTGGAGAATAATTCTCGTGGAGTGTCGAGAGGCCGAGGTGACTCCCAGTGCTCGGGTGTAATGGATGGGAACGTGGCATCGAGCTGGTGAATTTTAATCACCTCTGTTGCAACCTCAGCAGTAATGAGATGGTGCATAACTGTCACGTCTTTCAGTCCTTCCCGCAGAATGATGCTCGCTTCGAACTCCCACTCAGCAGCTGTTTTTCGCCGCTTTCATGCCACCAGAAATGAGAAATGTCTCCGTGTCTTTGCTCTCAGATCGTGGAGAAGCTTAATGAGAGAGAAATGTGCTTTCGTTAACGGGGGAGAGGAACAGAATTGGTTTTAACCCACATGATGTAACGTGATGAAACGGATTTGCATGTGTAATATGTGTTGTGACTGTTCAAAAATAAACAGCGAGTTCTCACCTGTCATATTATTTCCCGGAGTTTGTACGGAAGCGCCATTAAAAGGCAACACGAGCCTCTCGTCTGCGCCTCCTCTCACACATGACAGCTGAGGAACAAATCACTCATATTTGTTAGCTATACAGTAGGTGGGGACAGTAAAGGCAGCCGGGAGCGCCTTTTTTTTTTCTTCTTCTTCTTCCGTTCTTCCTTTCCTTCAGCAACAGGAACGGTGGGATAAAAAAAGCAAGTGGTGTCAGACTGGAGAGGAGCACTAAGGTTATAAATCTCAGCACCCGCAGGCAATGAACGAAACAGAAAAGAAAAAGGATGGCTGCGACAGTGGCGTGGTTATATAATGCTTGGGATAACTTTGTGGATTTCTGCGGAGCAAAAATATGACAAACAGCATACACATGCCATGTTTTAATAATTAAACAGTAGGGGGGAAAAAACAGTGATATTTTTCAAGATGATTGGTAGACCCGGCGGAGTTCGTTCTCAATAGCGGGAGAACAGCCTTTGAATTATGGTTCCACTCTTCACTTTATGAATTAATGTTGAAACCCAATGACGTATAGTGGTAAATAACCATTAATACAGCATTCACAAACAGATTTCTCTCATGGTTAAGTAATATCACATGACGAAGACAGAGAGTGCATTTGTGCTGCCAATTTTTTTCAATAATTTTTACTCCACCAACACATAACGTTCCACGCATAGCCGAGCTAACTAACCCCGACTGTTGAAGCTGGCGACTGACGCTTGGCGACAATTTAGTTTTAAATACTTATCGATACTATGTAGCCAAAATGTGGGAAGAATAAAACATGGAGGTGGTGGACAGTCCTGTAAATCTTGTTAGCTTCTCTATATATTTCCACTTATTACACGTTCATATATAAGTGTCTGGAATAGCATTAAATTGAAAGCTAGTGCACCAAGAAGGGCCCTTGATTAGGGGTTACGCCAGGATTTGGGATTCGGCTCAGTTTTAATAAAACAACACTGACACGATTTGGAACCACTTTAAAGAATTATTCAATAGGCAACATGTTAAAATTAAAATGACATAATGTTATCAGGTGTGTTTGCTTTCTAAGTGTTTCCGGTTTAGAATGTGGGTTTTGGCAGGCAGCTGCTCTCTCCTCAGTACTGTGGACTCTAACAACCTACTTTCACACCTAGGAGTGATACATACTGTATAGTTACACATCCCGGTGCTGTTACCATCTATTATCGTCATTTGTGATAAGAATATTCTCCACTCAGATTACTTGGTCAGATCTAATGGTTGTATTCTGTAATTCATGCTATGGCGGCTATAAACACATGTAAACACACTGTTCTCTATTTTTTTTTTGTCACCTTAGAAATAAATAAGACCAAAAAATATCTGATCATAATATCGAAAATGACCATGCATTACACAAAACTGGTCTCTCTTTCTCTTCTCTCTCTGTTCTATCAATTAGTTCCGACACTTTCATGTGCACTGTTTATATTCGTGAATCTCCGACCCATAAGTATCTGTGATGACAAGTAGAATAAAAAGTTAGTAGAATGACTGACAGGATGTGCATCCAAATAAAAACAAGCATTCTGGATGGCAAGTCAGTTTTCCAATTAATACACTTTTGATAAAGCAATGGTTTCATTTTTTTTTTTTTTTTATGTTCCAAATTACTTACAGGTTATTTAAGGGGGAAGAAATGGAGCTCAAGGACAGGGTGCCAATCCAGTGCAAAACACACACACACACACACACACACACACACACACACACACACACACACACACTCTCACAAACACACACACACACTAACACAATCACACATAGTGGGCAAATTGGAAACCCCAATTAGCGTAATCTGCATGCCTATGGACTGTGGGAGGGAGCACTGGTGAAAGGTTAATAAAATGCAACTACATTGACGAAACTATCCAAACCCTGACTCAAATAAGTCACATTAATTAGAAAAATTTAAATAACCACATATTGAACTTCTACAATTTCCACTGCAGCCTGAAGAAAAAGCCTTTTTCCAGATTTCATTTTACTCACACATGGTGTGAATGTCGATTTACTGTTTAATATTTAATCAAATACTGTACAGCTGGGGTAGCAATGCTGGAGTGTGGTACTTACAAGATTCCTACAAGATACAGTAATAAATAAGTTCACCTTTACATCATCTACATCCCTTTTACATCATTCCCATAATCATAGTATTTAAGAAGGAATTGTAAAATAACACATACAGTGTGTAAATATGTAGAGATCACAAAATCCAAAGCGAAGCAAGTTTGCATGTTAAACTATTAAAAGTACTTCTGATGAAATCTGACACACTCTTGATATTTTCTTGGCCAGCTTCGGGTTTCTGAAAATTCCCAAATACACTGAAATCCTCAGTGAGGATGATTTGATGTCAAATTTACATTAAAACACATTCACAGGCATTAACGTCACTATTGATAATGTCATTGAAGTAAATTTCAGTTATGAAATACAAGGTGGCCCAAATGTCTGGATATATGTAGATATGTAGATTTTTCCTAGGAAATTTACTATTTCTTTTTTTTTTTATTTCGGACACCAGATGGCTTTGAGACTAACATACGTAGATAGAATAAAACTGGGCTTAACACCACTTGACTTCCTTTATTTTGAACTCAGTAGTTTACAGGAATCCGAGCCCACTAAAGGAGGAAGTCATATCTGTATAGAATGTCATTTATGATCCATTAAAAGATATTCAGAATTTATGGATGCGGCATATATACTGTACACAAGTGCCAAAAAATAAAAGTACGGTGGAACCTTGAAATACGAGCATAATTCGTTCCGGAAGTGGACTCGTATTCCAAAAACACTCGTAAACCAAATCATCATTTCCCATAAGAAATAATGAAAACTCAAATTATTCGTTCCACAGCCCCAAAAAATAAATACATAAAAATAATTAATACAATAATCTATATAATGAAAATAAAACAAATTAATCTGCACTTTACCTTTTAAAAAAAAGTACAAATAAATCCTGACAGATAAGTGTTTCCGTTGGTGTGCACAGTGTGTGTGTGTGTGTGTGGAATTAGCCCCTTCCCTCGCCTCGTTTTACACAGTAACACCCCTCCTCCTTCTCCCCAACTCGCTTTTTAAGATTCACAACAAACACACACACAAACAACGGAAACACCGTTTTAACAGGAAAAAAGAAATCTCTCTGAGACTGGTATGAGCGTATATTAACGGGCTCACTTTTTAAGTTTCACAACAAACGCATAAACACAGCGGAAACACCATTTTAACGAAAAAAAAAAACGCTCGAGTGACGCTCGGTGTCAAAATAAGATGTCACATGTGTGATACATGATACTCGGCGCTCGTAAACTAATACTTGTTCGGTTTCCGAATAAAAAATAATTAAAAATCTTTGCTCGGTTTGCAGAACACTCGTAAACCACATTACTCGCAATCCGAGGTTCCACTGTAATTTACACTGATCAGCCAGAACATTTAACATTACCGCTAGGTGAATTGAAAAACATGCATTATCATGGTAGAGTAGCCAAAAAATTTACTCAAGAGTCACTGTACTTCATATATAATAATATTACTCAAGTAGAAGTAAAAAGTGGTCATCCAAAATATTACTCAAGTAAGAGTAAAAAAAAAAGTATTAGGTGAAAAGACTACTCGAGTACTGAGTAACTGTTTCATCATAATGTCCGATTTATTTATTTTTTAGAAATGATGTAAGCAGTCAGGCAAAACGATAAAATAATGTACAAATTATGAAATTTCCAAATAATGAATTGAATAAAATAAATGAATAAAACTAAATATCTTTACAAAATAGAAAATTAAGGAATAAGAAAAGCAAACATCCTAATCATACTTTTTTCACAATATAAAGCTTTTGAAATAAATCCCTACTGTAGGTAACATATGTATGTTTGAACAGTGTAACTATTTCCTGTGTAAGATGTACTGTATATTCAGTCACCCTGCCAATGAAAATAACATTAGAACATACAGTATGTACAAGACGCCTCACTGAACCATAAACTGTGTCCAGCAGAACAAATGTAAGAAAATTATATATAATTTTTAGCCTCTAGTTTATTTGCTAATTATATACTGTATGTTAAAATTGCAACATTAAATAAAACAGCTAAACTAACCGCGACATGTTAGCTTCACTGTCTACCACAACTGAAGATGACCCTCGCAATTGTTATTGCAGCTGATTGGTCAAACGGAGTCATGTGATTATTGTTGCTACATCTGATTGGTGAAACACAGTCACGTGATAGATCCACCAGCTGCATTTCTCTGGCAAAAATAAAGAATATCTAAAGTGTAGAATAAATGGTTAGAAAAGTAACGAAACGAGTGGAGCCGAATGTAGCGCAGTAAGGACAGGACATCCAAAAGATGTCCTGCCAACGTTTGGTCGGTTGATCCCATTTCTTTTTGCCACCTTGTAAATCCAAACTACATGTAGACCTATCGGTTATGATCTTTAGGCCAATAGATTGCAGATGTCACGATGTCCTAAATTCCAACTATACATAAATATTTCTATTATACATTTGTTAAAACTGAATCAATAATACAAATTTTCGCACAATGTCACAATCTTTTATTTTCCCTGAAACAGAAACCTTATGCTCCTGCCTGTCTGGCGAGACGGTGATGATTTATCACTTTTTGAATTACACCCCATCCGCTCGTGCAGGCAGCCGCCATAGAAAAGTAATTACTCCTCACATAACAAATATGTGGCTGTCACTAAAGTGAGACTTTAGGAATTGCGATAAGGGAGCCGGTGCTGGCTCTTACACTGGGAATATTATTGCATGATTTCTGCCCAAGA
The DNA here is from genome assembly GCA_013621035.1 of Clarias magur. Classification (NCBI taxonomy): domain Eukaryota; kingdom Metazoa; phylum Chordata; class Actinopteri; order Siluriformes; family Clariidae; genus Clarias; species Clarias magur. The sequence continues at coordinate 445,723 of QNUK01000510.1, read as the reverse complement.
GTCGCTCTGCACCTGGCTGTGAATATGCGGGTCCGTCCTGCACTTACTGCATGTACTGTACTGTATCTGACTGACTCAGGTGTGCACCTAATGGTAAAGCCATTTCTTTCCAATTGTACACGATTCCCACTTCTGCTATACGTCAAACAGAGCAGATTCAGTGTTGTTCTTGGTAGAAATCAAATTAGTCTCACACCTGATGAGTTTCAGGATCGTGTTTTGGTACTTAATGAGACGCCTTATTGAAAACGAATATCTTCTTATTCCGCCGCCTCGTCTATGAGAAGAACAGCACTGCAGCGTGACTGTAAACAAGACGATTGCTGGAGGAATCTGATTCAGAAATGACTCACAGCATGCAGGAGGGTTCTTATTCCTCTGATTAGACGAAAACAGAAATAGTGAGGGGCTTTTCGTACATTTATTAATTTCTTAAAGATATATTTCACACATGGGCGTATCCAAAATAACCTACGGGGTGCCGAAGATGAGTCTTTAATTTGAAGAGCCAATCAGAGAACTCCTTTCATATGAAATCAGGAAATTCACACATATATTTTTAGCCAACATTATTTTCATGTTTAGTTTATTTTCACATAACTTTTTCACACATCATTAATTTGAATGCATCATTCATTTCATTTTTGCATGTGCTTCTCTCACATTGTCCAATTATTTTCATGATTCATTTATATTCTTCTGTGGTTAAATATTTTCTTATGATTTTTGACAAAGTTAATTGTTCATCAGTGTTCAACATTTAAAAATTTTTTTAAACAAGGGGCACTCAAGTCAAAGCAGGACTTGTGATTAAATTTCTCATGAATAAATATTATCAAGCGCACTGCAGTGATGAGACTCCTAAAAGACTTAATGCTATGAAGAAGGTCGTACGTCTGTGAATGAAGAATCGGAGTGCCGGAATGCCTGATCTTTGAAACTCAACAGACAACTTGTTGCCAGATATCACACAATTATTCACCAACATTACAGGAACAAGCCATGTCCCCATATTTGAGTTCATTGAGTTCCTGGGAGGCCGGCGTTTCAGACGTACTGTAGTAGCTCTGGTGTACTGAGAAAACTTTCTACCTTGATGGTATCCAAGCATCAGTAAAACCTTGGGATAAGTGCCTTGCAAAAGTATTCATATCTCTTTGAACTTTTCCACATTTTGGCAGGCGTAAATGTGTTTCATTGGGAATTGATGTGACACACCAACACAAAGTGTCACATCATTGTAAAGTTGAAGGAAAATGATGTTATCTTCAGAAGTGAGTCCAACTGTACAGTATGTAATCTAATCTCAGTATACAGTAAATACAGCTGTTCTGTGAAGCCTCCAGAGGTGTGTTAGAGAACATAATGAACAAACAGCATCATGAAGCCCTAGGAACGCACCAGACAGTCAGGGATAAAGTTGTGGAGAAGTTTAAAGCAGGGTTAGATTATTTTTAAAAAATATCCCTGGTTTTGAGCATCTCATGGAGCACGGCTCAATCCATCACCCAAAAAATGGAAAGAGTATGGAAGGACTGCAAACCTACCAAGACATGGCCGTCCACCTAAACTGACAGGCCGGGCAAGGAGAGCATTAATCAGAGAAGCAGCCAAGAGGTCCATGGTAACTCTGGAGGAGCTGCAGAGATCCACAGCTCAGGTGGGAGAATCTGTCCACAGGATAACGATTAGTCGCGCACTCCACAAATCTGGCCTTTATGGAAAATTAGCAAGAAAAAAGACATTGTTGAAAGAGAGCCATAAGAGGTCCCGTTTGCAGTTCCACATGGCTTGTCGCAACCTGCAAATTGGACTTCTTATTGCTTTCTTCTTATGGCTTGGGCCTCTTGGCTGCCTCTCTGATTAATGGTCTCCTCGCCCGGCCTGTCAGTTTAGGTAGGCACTGTAAGTGCATTAATGCAGCAGGGGATTATATAAGGGGAAAAAGGGAGTTTCTACTCTCATAACTGTGTTCTGTTATTCTGCATAATCAAAAGACCCAGTTTGACTTGAACACCTTTTTATTTTCCGTGGTACTTTTTTTTCTTCACAGGATGACATGACTCATTTACTCTTATATATATTTTTCTTTTTTGCATTTTAAACATTTTTTATTTTGTTTTTACAAACAGTTGTTTATACAATTCATTTGTTCTCATTTTCTAATCCATTTATTCTATCCCGTTCCATTGAGTTGTTCTATTAATCACATATTATTCATGTCGTGATTGCTCAGGTTCGCATGCGGGATCTCAGGGCAGGACGGGTTGAAATGCATTTAAGCAGCACTCAGGCCAGCAGTCCTAATCTGTGCGAAGCTTGGCTTCTCTAGTTGAGTGCTGCGGAATGATTGACATGATAAAAACCTTGCCAACAGCTTTGAATCCCTGGCAGCAAGGAACTCTCATCATCAAAGACGTCTTTCTCGCAAGGGCACAGCACAGAGCTGGTGATGCTATAGAAACACTTTGTCAGCACTTCAAAACACCAGCCTTTGGCACTAATGCATAAAAAAATATAAATGGAAGTAGCTCCTGAGACAGTAAGTAGCAAGATGTTAAAAGAGTAAGTAGTCATTTTTTATCTTTAAACCATTGTGCTGCCTGAAAGTTTCTATAATGCTTTGTAAGTCGAGCATGTGTGTGCGTGCGTGTTTCTTTTCTCATTCAGTTATGCACAGCTTAAGAGTCACTTGTCCAATATGGATGTAAATGAGATTATTGCCTGGTGTAATGAGAAAGGTGTTGCACTTGATAATGCTATTTAATGTAATTATGTAACACGTCGTCCTCAGACTCAAGTTTTGGATACCTTTAAAGCCCTTGGTGCCGAGATCAGTTCACTTCAATTCAATTCACTTTTAACATTAGCACGAATCAGTTGTAGAGATTTCCAGATGTGCAGTTAGACCCCAAATGCAAAGACCAAAGGCAAAGGTGAGAATTTCCTGAGGATGAAAACTTCAAAAGAAGCCAGAGGCAAAAAGAGATGGGTGACCGCTCACCCCAAAACACAACAGTGACAAAAGAATTCACATAATTCCCGCCATCCACATCCACTGAGCAATCATGTCACCTCTGTGATTATAAAGAAGGCCATCTAACCTTAGGTGACTGTGAGGTGAAAAGAAAGAAAGAACCCAAACAACTGGTCTAAATTCCACTCTTTAACAAGCTCTGACTCAATAGCCTGCAGTGACAGCATGTTTAGGCTTTAAAAAAAAAATGCTATTTCACAAGGGTCAAATTATTGGCCTGCATCAAGCAAAGAACATTAAAATTACTGACATTGAGTTAAGACCTGTTCAAAGCATTATTAAACCTGGAAGTACGACCGTGATTGGAGAGCACTTATACACTTGGTGAAGTTGCACCATAAAAAAAAAAATCAAAGGTAGAATTTACAGCTGTGTTTAATAGTGAAAGGAAGATCGTTTCCATTTCCATTTCGGCACTTGGCAGACTTACAAAACTGTTTAAGTTTCAGTCACTAGATAGATCCTATACTGGGTTGCCCAACTGGTTTCCACACACACGATGTGACGAGAACTCAAATGACTGGAGATAAGCAGCTGTGTTGTCATGAGAAAACCCACTTTCAGGTGAGACTACATGGAGGCAAAAATGAATTTTATTTGCCAGATGGACAAACGTATTTGGACAAACCTGCAATGTCATTGTTTCTAAATACATATACAGTACTTCAAAATGGAGTTGGTCCACGTCCACTAGCTTCCACTCTACCTGGAAGGTTTCCCTAACGTTTCTGTGGGAATTTGAGGTCAGGCATTGATGTTGGATGTGAAGGGCCTGGCTCGCAATCCCTGTTCCAGTTCAACCCAAAGGTGCTTGACGCAGTTGAGGTCAGGGCTCTATGTTAGGGCCAGTCACATTCTTTCACATCGAACTCATTAAACCATGTCTTTATAGCCCTTGCTTTGTGCTCTGGGGCACAGTCATGTTGGAAAAGGAAATCAGTCCCCAAACTGATTGCAACACATGCATTTAATAATTAACAGGTTTGGCCCAATACATTTGTTCATATAATGTGTAATGATTGGACATTTGAGTTATCATGCATAGTTGCCACTGTACTGTACAAGCCTCTAGAGGCAGTGCTGTTGGTCAGGTCTAGGGTGAGCAATGTTATGTGGCAATAAAATTAAGTCAGCTGATGTCCTGAATGTACTGAATGACCAGGATATCACAATAATGGAGTTTGTTCCACCTCTCTGATGACACAGACGTATTCCAGGACTCTAATTGTGAAATTGTGGTTCATACAGTACATGAACCAGCACAACACACTGTGTTCTGTAATCAGAGCTTTTTTCCAGGCAGTAGATTTTAGTTCAAAATTTAGTTCAAGGTTTGACCAAACAAATCCTAAACCTAAAAGCAACATTTGCCAGAGAGACGTCCTGTCCATTGAATGTGACCCAAGCATAGTAGCCTTCCAGTACAGTTATCACTGTCCATCATTGACCACTTCAGTAATACTTCCAAAGTTCTGGATATTTACAGATCACCATATCCAGTACAGGTTTTCCGCAAGAAGTACCTTCTCGGCTAGTTTTTCAAAAGCCACCTTATTTACAAGTCATAGTTGTTATGAACACAGGAAACCTGATGCCATGTGGCTACCAATAGGGTGAGTGTTGCTGTAGATTAGCTTACCCTTTTTTGGAAAGCATGAAATGTGATACGTTAGGATTCAACTAAATTATGGCCACACAGTAAGTTGTGGGTAATGAACAAAAGAATATCTGTTTACAAATTCAGGAGGAAGAAACAACGTTGCAGGGTTACTCTGCTTAATGTCTCTGATATTACAGCCTGCACCACATCACGCTCCCACCGATCCTGCAGCACTGCTCAACTGGTCCCACCATTTCTCAGGGATCGAAGAAGACATGCATATAGACTGATTTCTGTTCTGACACATACTGTAGGTGGTGGAATGAACTTCCTCTAGACGTCTGTACAGCCGAGCCACTGGCAATCTTTAGAGACTAGAGAAAGCCCTGTCTGTTTCTTAGATATTTGGATTAAAAAAACCTTCCCAGCAGTGTTTGACTGATGGTACTTAGTTAGTAACCTTGTAACCAGTGTAAGGATCTATGTGTGATGGAGCGGTCTAGGCTTTTAGAAGAAACAATCTATAATTAAATTAATTCCGATTACGCCACCCCAGATCTAACTCGGGGAAATGTTTACCTATATTACTACAGGATTTTAATGTTAAAAACGAGGTTAAACAACACAGGTTCGGCCCCTTAGAATAATAGACAGGAGACAATCAACAAATACATCCACTTTATTAATATATAAAAAATCTTCAGTTAAAAGACACTTCCGCTGAGGCAGATAAGCGGTATCTAGCACACACAACACAAACAATTACTTCAACCAAAAGGATAAATAAACTACAAAGAAAGAAGAAAGACAATCAATGAAACACTAAACAAAACTGAAAATAATATTAATGTAAATAAATCAACAAAACTAACTGACCATCACCAGGGCTGAGGCTCCCAGCAGTAAGAGAAATGGCGTTATACTTCTCGTAAGACACTCCAACTACACACCACAGTGCACTCAGTGACACTAGCACACACAGTGAGGGAAGCCACCACCGCATGGCCAAGCACGTTCGACCGTAGAGACCTCAGCTCCTGGGAATAAACAAATAAAAGTAAGTACAAAACCACACCAATCACAGTATGGCCATGTCAAAAAACATACAAAAATATATCAACAGTTGAAATGCATAAACCAACAAATCAAATAAAGAAATAAAATAACAAAAACAAAACCAACTTGATACAGCTTAGCTTACCCTCAACGGGTTAGATATGCTCACACAGGGCACATCAAACACCGAAGCGGAAAAATAAAAATAAACAGAACCAGGCACTACAGCTTCTGTTGGTTGCTACTGGTTGTGGCATATGACTGTTAGCAATATAGGTACAGGCCTCGAGTTAGCAATCACATTCACAGTAAACTTCTGGAAGCATGCCAAAGCAATTTAGGTCTCAATACCGAAGGGAAGCAAAAGGCAGAACAATGAAATAAAATGCCGGTAGGTGATAAAGCCAGACACGCTAACAGCAAACCGGCATGAAGAGCAACAGCACTGAAACACTTGAGACGAAGCTGGAAGCGCTGCAAATGGACGTGAAAGCAGAAGGCGCTGAGAACAAAGGGTGGAAGCAAAAGCTAAGCTGGCAGCAAAAGGGAGAGTCCTAAAACGGATACAAATTAACAGTTATTAGTAAAATATTAGCCCCTTATTTCCCAACAATATCATTTTTCTACTTACCGGCATGCCACCCAACAGATGGTACACACAACAGGGACGAACTAGTCAGTCTGAACCCTCAAATCCAGGCATACAGATTCAACCTAAGGTTTAAAAAGCATGATTTTCAGAATACAGCTCAGCCAGCATTCGCCAAGTAAAGAAATTATCCAAAAAGTTACCTGTAGCAGTCGTAGCAAACGCACACGTCGTCCCGACGGTACAATCTCAATTCCATGGACGGAACAGAGCACGTGTGGTGCTACCCTCTATACTAGCCATCCTACCGAGCCCTGCAGACTGTGGGAGATGATGAAGATTCAAGTTCTTACCTGCCGTACTCCTTTCAGTCCTTCTCAACACACCGTCACCTCTACTTGAGGAACTCGGGGACAATGCCCCAGAATGCGCAACTACCCTCCGTCATGGTTCTCTGTAGCTCGACCCACTTCTAATGACAAGCCGCTCGGTGCTTGGACTTCTAGAGCCCTACACTGTGGTCGAGACCGCTCACCAGCTGGTGGGGTCTCTGGAACCAACACAAACAAGTCACCATCACACTCTTCTTCTTGGGGTGACCTAAGCTCTACTTTGAGCTAGGCAGGTACCTCAACTGCCAAACCCGGACCGATCTGGGCCTTCAGTAATGACCTATGCACACACCGAACTTTACCCAAGTTTGTTACTGGAGCAATGGTGTAGACGGACCCACCTTCATTTGGTGCCTGGATGACCTGGTACACCACCGAGCTCCACACGTCCTGGATTTTAGTCCTACCTCACAACCCGCAGTTGCGAAGGTATACTAGTTGACCCACCTTTAGTGGTGCTGGCCTCACCTGAAGGTCGTGCCGGGCCTTCCGGTGGCTGGCCGCGGCATCCAGCCGTTCCCGAGCGCCCGTAAAGGCAACTCGCAGCCGGTCCTGCTGCTCAGCGATCCACCTATGGACCCCACCGGCTACAGGTTCCTCTACTCGGCCAAGCAGAAAATCGACTGGGAGTCTCGGCTCCTGCCCAAACATAAGAAAGTATGGGGTTTCTCCCGTGCCCTGATGCAGAGTGGTATTATACGCAAACAGGACATGTGGAAGACATGATGGCCAGTGACTCTTATTCTCTACTGGCAAAGTACGCAACAAATTATGCAAAATTCTATTGAACCGCTCGCACTGCCCATTTCCTGCTGGATGGTATGGGGTAGTGCGAGACCTTTCTATACCATACAGCTTGCAAAGCTGTTGAATCAATGCAGATTCAAAATTACGGCCTTGGTAGGAATGGATATGACCTGGCACTCCAAACCTACAGAACCATTCCCCTATGAGAACCTGGGCTACAGTCTCTGCTCTTTGATCTCTTGTGGGTATTGCCACGGTGTACTTAGTAAAAATGTCGGTTAGAACCAGCACATTCTCCAGACCAGAAAGAGAGGGCTCTAACTCCGTAAAGTCAACAGCCAAGATGTCATTTGGCCGAGCAGCCAACAAATACCCCATAAAACTACTGAGCCGAGCCACCACCCTTAGCACACTGGCACCTCTCACATTCCTGGCACCAACAGGTGATATCGGCAAACATCCCAGGCAAGTAACATCGTTGGCGCACTAGCTGGAATGTTCACTCTACCCCCTGGTGGCCATGGTGTTGATGGAGCTGAGTGAGGACCTCGTGTCTCAAAGTCTCAGGTAGTAACACTTGAAGGAACTTTTCCCCACCATCGGGGCGACAAACCCTACGATAGAGTACCCCATCCTGCTCCACCAAACAAGTCCTCTGCTGCAGGAGGACAACCCCCAACCTTGACATGGTCTGGCGTTCCTCTCTACTCGGGAGTGACTTCCAGAACACCAGCAGTTCTGCAATAACCGGGTCAGTTGCCTGCGGCCCTCGTAGATCTCTAACGCAACCGGGAAACACCATAACCAGGTCCATCTGTGCCACCATTTCACCCCGGCCTGCTTCCTGCACAGCCCCTGGAACAGTAACACCAACACACAAGTTAGGCTCATCTAATTTAAAAGGCTGCCGCAACAAAGCATCAGCATTGCGGTTGCTTCTACCCGATCGGTATTTGATACCAAAGTTAAACAAAGCCAACTGGGCAGCCCAACGCTGTTCCATAGCACCCAGCTTTGCAGAAGTCAGGTAGCTAAGACGGTTATTATCTGTGAAAACCACACACTTATTGCCCATCAAGTACTCCCGAAATTTCTCGGTCATAGCCCACTTGAACGCCAAAAACTCCAACTTCATGGAGCTATAGTTGGAAGTGTCGCGCTCTGTGGGCTTAAGACTACGACTCCCATAAGCAACAGGTCGCACCTTACCATCCTGTTCCTGGGAGAGGACTGCTCCTAGCCCCCCATGGCTAGCATCCAGCTCCAAGATAAACGGCAGCGAGAAGTCTGCATATGCGAGTACTGGGGCTGTGGTCAACTTACCTTTTAAACCCTCAAAGCTACACTGACATTCCTCAGACCAGGCTTCCATAAAACTCGGCAACTGCCGATGTGAAACTTTTGGGTTCGTCAGTTGAGCTACACACCTATGGAGGGGAGCAGCCAACTTGGCAAACCCCTCAACAAACCGTCGTTAATAGCTGGTGAACCCAAGAAATGAACGTAGCTCTTTAACACAGGTGGGGTTGGGCCAGTGCACAATCGCCTCCACCTTACCTGGATCGGTGGCGACTCCTTCTGAGGAGATAACATGTCCCAAGTAGTGCACTTCCTTTTGGAAGAACGCACACTAAGACAGTTTCACCTTCAACCCTTCCTTATGCAGACGGCTCAGGACAACCTCCATCCGAACAAGATGTTGATCTACAGAGGCAGAAAAGACAACAATATCATCTAAGTACAAGAGAAGCGACTGGCACTGCTGGTCCCCAACGCTCCATCAACCGTTGGAACGTGCTTGGGGCATTACAAAAACCGAATGGCATCCGATTCCATTCGAATAAGCCAAAGGGCGTGCAAAACGCTGTCTTTGGCCTGTCCTTCTCAGCCACAGGCACTTGATTATACCCACTGGCCAGGTCCATGGTGGAAAACCAATGGGCCCCAGCCAGCGAGTCCAATGTCTCCTCGATCCGTGGCAAGGGAAAAGCATCCCTTCTTGTCTTGGCATTTAAGCGATGATAGTCCACGCACATGCGCAGACAATCGGTGACACATACGGGCTACAGCTCTCTCGAATTACCTGTGTTCCTAACAGCTGGTTAATGTGTGCTTTAACCTCCTCATATTCTGATGGGGGAAGACGCCGAAACTGCTGCCTAACTGGGATGTCATCTAATAAGGAGATATCATGGGAAATTAGGGTGGTACACCGCAAATCTCCCTCATACTTGGAAAGCACAGAGGAATACCGCAGCAACAACGCTCGAACCCTACCCTGATCTTCCTCTGACAGGACTGACAAGTCAAGTAAGGCTATCTGTTCTTGGACAATAGAAGGACCCTGCACTTGGGTGCTTACTGTAGCTGACACTACCGGGACCTCAACCACCTCAGGGGGTAAACTAACCACATCTGCCCTTTTCACTGAACCAATCAGGGTACGAGCGTACAGTAACACGTCCACAGTGCCAACAGTTACAACAGGCACATACACTGTACCACCACTCACACTCAGCAACGCAGGAGATGTGATCAACCCAGAAGCAGGTGGCTCAAACAGCACTGTGCAGCCAGAATACTGGGCTGAACAAGTTGCAGCCACAAACTTCATGGTGCCCCCAGGGATACAACACGCATGACGTCCTCTAACCTTAACACGACCCTTTATTTTGAATACTGGCTGAGCACTAACCTGATGACAATGTTGAAGCACTTGAAACACGATCCTAGGGGCCTCGGACACTATAGGCAACTCAAAAAGTCTAGTGCCATGTTGACCGAAGAGCTCCTGGTAGCAGCGACTTAAGATGTTCATACCTAAAACACCCGGCACTTGCGCACACACTCCACCAGGAGGATCCTTGACCACCAGGACACCACAACTTACCACCATGCGACCACACAGCTGTACATCTAGCTCTAAATAACCAATATAGGGGATTGAGAGGCCATTTGCTGCCCTCAGCTGCAACCAATGACACATTTTGAGCGGTGGCCTACCCCACAACTCAAAATTAGCCCTAACCTAAATTAGCCGCAGCGCTCCATCATAAACATATTCAACAAACTGATCTCGCAGTAACATTTCGGAGTTAGGCATGCCGTGGGGTGACTGTCTCTTAACCCTCTCCAGAAGGTTCATCAGGGCTAGGGAGAATTCTACCAAAGTCTCCCCATCCTGCTGTTTTCTGGAGAAAAATGATTCTTGTAGCGCAACATATGAAGTATTACAACCGTACAACTCATGCAGTATTCTAATAATCTGATCCGGATTCCCACTCTCGCTCTCAGACCGATAACGAATCTCCTCTCTGGCCTCTCCCTCTAAATGGTCAAACAAGAAAAACGCACGATCGGCAGTAGCCAACTGGCGAAGACACATGCACGCCTAGGCCTCTTCAACCCATTCATTAATGCCAGACCATTTAATTTGGGGCACCTACGATCACGAGGGATAAACACGAGACGCACGATAACACTGGAACTTAAGCACTTAACTTAAGCACCAGCTTGTGGAGGATCTACTACAGCTGAGACAGACGTGTTAAACGGGCCCGGCTGCGGACCAGGAACCTGCTCCTGCCGCAGCCGTTCATTATCTGCTTTTAATTGGGCGATCATCTCACGCAATTCACATAACTCATCTTCCATGTTTAGCAAAACACAATCACTTACCACAGCCAATGCAACCAAAACCTGTATCAAGCTCCACTCAGAACGGCTCCTGTCTGGTTCCTATCAAAACAAGAAAAACAAATGCAACATACAAACACACAATACCCATGTCTCTGTACTATAAAAAGGAGATCCTGCCGATTACGCCAGAATGTGGCTCTGTTACATATGCATTAACAAAAACTTCAAAGCTTCATAGCTTCTACCAAATGCTCAAAGGTAAATGTAAATGATATGACGAGGAGCATGAAATTCCAGAAGAACCCCAGAGAAGAGTAAGCAGAGCAGCTACTGTAGTTGTAGTTCTGTGGACAGCTCAGTAGGATCAGATCATAGCACAGGGATATCCCACTGGATGCAGACTCTAGGGTAGACCCAAGACTTAAAGAGATTATTTTGTACAGATGGTTCGGAAACCTCTGGAGACCCACCAGGAGGTGCTGGAGTCTGTGGCTGGGTATACAGAATTCTCCTCAGCCTGCTGACACTAACAAATCAGACAGAAATTGAAGGAATGAAATGATCTTACTGGTCAAATGTTTCAGAAAGATTTGTTTGACTTGTTTATGCTTTTTAAAATAAGGCATGGGAGAAGAAATGAAAGAGGCTACTGGAGGGGGGAAGTGTATGCAGAGAAGGACATTATGCTTTTAGAGATACAGAGAGGGAAATACGGAAGAACCAGTAGAGTCATTTTGTGGATAAATGGGAATCGTTCTAAGTAAATACAGCAGTGCAGGTGTAACAGAGTCATGATTTTTATGTCAGGGAAATCTCGGAGGAATGCTAGGCAATCTCAAATTACTTTGCTAAAAAAAATAATAATAAAAAAAATAATTACAGGGGTAGAGCTTGAGTACAAATTGATATGCAGGAAAGACATTTCTAGATGCCTGCGCATGTAATATAAGTTTACCTTTTTTGTACACAACTTATGTACGTTAAAACATGAAAGCATTTTTTAAAAGGAAACAAATTTGAGCAAGAGGAAGTCAAGTATTTAACTGCTTTTGGTCATTAAAAGAGTTGCACGCACAATATTTACTTTAATGGAACTGTGTACATATTTCCTTAAAGCATGTGAAATTTTAATGTGTACAACAGTTCTGACCAAGTCATCTGATTGGACAAGAGCCATTACACTGGTGCTGATATAGAGTATACAGTACGTACCAGTACTGGGATGGTTAACAGCTGTATTTGTATCACTCTGCATCACAGTCGTTAATTACGCTAACTGTCGGTCGCAGCATGGGTGAAAGTAGCTCTGTACAGTTTGCAGTATTGAGGAGAGAGCAGCTGCCTGCCAAAGCCCACATTCAAAATCAGATCTTATAATGTTATATCATATTAAACAACATGTCCTCCCCTTAGTAATTGCTTCTAATATATTCTGAATTGGTGGCGGGAATGGGTGGGTTTCCTCTGGGTACTCCGGTTTCCTCCCAAAGACATGTAGGTTAGGCTAATGGGCGTTCCCGAATTGTCTGTAGTGTGTGAATGAGTGAGCGTATGTTTGTGTGTGTGTGTCTATGATGGCTTGACACCATGTCCAGGGTGTACCCTGCCATGTGCCCCAAGTCTCCTGGGATAGGCTCCAGGCCCCCGTAATGTGTAACGTGAGCTACAATGATGAATCCCAAAACCATCTCCAACTCCTGATCAAGGGCTCCACTTTGTGTCTGGAACAAGGGATTGTACACACTACATAGTGCACTAGATTTCCATTTTACACTATTTGGGAATCCACCTCCTGATCCCCCAATGGTAGCTAATATTCTAAACTGGAATAAGTGGAAATATAAAGAGAAACGTATGAGATGTACAGGACTGTCCACCACCTCCATGGTTTATTTTCCACACCTTTTGGCTACATAGTATCAGTAAGAGTATAAGACTACTTTTACCCCTGTTAATTGCGCGAATGCTCTGTTGGTCAGTTGCAGCTCTTCCAGTCGCCGTTAGTTAGTTTGTATAAGGATATGTGTTGATGGAGCAAAATAACTGGTAAAACAAACAAACAAATCCTAATCCATTGATAAGAAACGGCAATTGTTGAACTGTGGTCTAAAAGCAAGACCACACTCAAGGTCGTTCTATTATACTGAATATCAGCTGTTGATATTCAGTACAGCAGCACTCCCTCTCGTGTGATACTGCTTAATTATATGTCATGCACAATTATATGGGTAACTTCCGAAATCCATAATTCAATATAATATAACCATCTGACAGGTTTATATCCAATAGAATCTGACAGCAAACGCTTAAAGTGCACTTACGTTCTCTTCAATCATGTTCTGCCTGTATTTCTCAGGATATGTTATCGCTCTCCTGATAAACTGCTCCAAATGTGCCAAGATAAAATCCATGTACATGACACACACTAGCAAATAAATGCAGTTCTTACTGGCAGTGCAGAAACACTCAAGAGACCATCCTGACTAAATCAAATTAGAGAGACGCCTGCATGCCATTATTCATAATTTGAAGGGCCAAGCTTTTGCACAACTTAATGTTCCTTTCCCTCCTCTTTCCCTTGATGAGGGACTTCATTCACCTCATCAAGATCTTGAGCTGAAATTGCTGATGAACTCATTTAGCTATGTGTGCTATGTTGTCTGTTCAGTATATGTACTTATATACATATATATATCACATACTACCTAATATTACAGCAAATGCATGCTTCTTCTCCAGGAGCTAGGCTGCTTTTACTTATTAACTCAATCCTGCTTTTCTGGCTGCTCTAACAGCAAACAAAAACTTACTTATTGATATTAGGAAACTGAATGAAAATCAGTTCCAGGATATCAATTAAATTTCTCCATTAGCTCCCATTATTATGGCAAGCATCCATGTTTCTGACCCTCGCAGCCTGTTTTTTCCCGTATAAATCTGTCAATATGAATAGCTCTCAGCTTTCTGAATTAACATTGATTGGCATCATTTCTTACATATTTATTAGGCTGGTTCTTTCCTCTGTGAATAGGCATCGCATCAACGCAAGCGAACCACATCTACGCATATGAAATCGAATTATGAGAAAATATGACTTACTGGATTCATACATCGATTAGAGCACACATAAATAATTGAGCATGTTTCTGCAAACGTGACCACTCAAGGCTGTTACAAGATCTTTTCTTTCCGGTTTTTTTTTTTTTTTAATTATACTGTGCCCATAGCGTGTCCCAGTTGACTCTCACTAACTCTTGTTCTCGCTTGAAAAACTTATTCAGCTGAATTTTTCATCCATGGTGAATTTCTTGGGTTATTTATTCAGTTATAAAATGAGCTGCAGTGAGAAGCTGCTTACAGTATGTGTAAATAATTACTATCACTGATTATCAGTGGGTAGACGATGTAATACTTTTTACTGGTGGAAAAAAACTTTTACGTCTGAAAACACCATTTAAACATGCCTTCATCAGTGTGAAGTAACTGACGTGTGATTACATCTTGTCAAGGAGTCATGAGTGAAATTCAAACTTATCGAAGATTTAAGAAAATATATTTTTAGTAGCATAAAATAAGTTGAAAACTACATAAAATGTCATAATGACCTAAAGAGGAAACCAAGAATACAATAGGCCACGCCATAAAGCAATTTTATCAAATAAAAAAGAGAAAGAGAAATCAGTTCCCCTTTTATACCTGGATATTGAGCAGACTTCACTGAATGTCCAAATTGTTTTCTCTGCAATAGTTTTTATAATATATCACCATCTCTTAATAGACTTGGTATATGTTCTATTCCAAATACGTTCAGGGAGTTTTATTTGCTTCCTTATAAAGCTGTGCCAATGGATATTAGACATTACCAGTCCTAATAGCATTTTTATGCTTTGCCACTCTGGCTTTTCTTTTCCACAGATAAATCTTGAACTTCAGGATGTTATATGACCAGGTGCAAATCATTATTACAACATGGCCAGAACACCAGAAGCCAGTCAGGTATACACAGTGGCCTAATCACCACAAGGGAGTCTGGTTTACACCATGGCCCGATCAACACGAGCCAGTCAGGTCTACATCATGGCCTGAGCAACACAAGAAAGTCAGGTCTACACCATGGCCTGATTAACAAAAGCCAGTCAGGTCTACATGGTGGCCAGATCACCAGAAGATTGTCTGGTCTACATTGTAGTCTGATCACCACAAGCCAGTCTGGTCTATAACATGGCCCAATCAACACGAGCCAGTCTGGTCTACACCATAGCCTAATTAACAAAAGCCAGTCAGATCTATTTCATGGCCTGATCACCACAAGCAAGTCAGGTCTACACCATGGCCTGATTAACAAAAGCCAGTCAGGTCTACATTGTGGCCTGATCACCACAAGCAAGTCTAGTCTACACCATGGCCTGATCACTATGAGTCAGTCTGGTCTACACTGTAGCCTGATCACCACAAGCCAGTCAGGTCTACACCATGGCCTGATTAACAAAAGCCAGTCAGGTCTACATTGTGGCCTAATCACCAGAAGATTGTCTGGTCTACATTGTAGCCTGATCACCACAAGCCAGTCTGGTCTACATCATGGCCTGATCAATACGTGATCACTACGAGCCAGTCAGAACTACATCATGGCCTGATCAACACAAACCAGTCAGTTCTACAGCATAGCCTAATTAACAAAAGCCAATCAGGGCTACATGATGGCCTGATCAACACGAGACAGTCTGGCCTACACCATGAACTAATCACTACAAGCCAGTCTGATCTACACCATGACCTGATCACTACAAGCCAGTCTGATCTACACCATGACCTGATCACTACAAGCCAGTCTGGTCTACACCATGACCTGATCACTACAAGCCAGTCTGATCTACACCATGACCTGATCACTACAAGCCAGTCTGATCTACACCATGACCTGATCACTACAAGCCAGTCTGGTCTACACCATGACCTGATCACTACAAGCCAGTCTGGTCTACACCATGACCTGATCACTACAAGCCAGTCTGATCTACACCATGACCTGATCACTACAAGCCAGTCTGGTCTACACCATGACCTGATCACTACAAGCCAGTCTGGTCTACACCATGACCTGATCACTACAAGCCAGTCTGATCTACACCATGACCTGATCACTACAAGCCAGTCTGATCTACACCATGACCTGATCACTACAAGCCAGTCTGGTCTACACCATGACCTGATCACTACAAGCCAGTCTGATCTACACCATGACCTGATCACTACAAGCCAGTCTGATCTACACCATGACCTGATCACTACAAGCCAGTCTGGTCTACACCATGACCTGATCACTACAAGTCAGTCTGGTCTACACCATGACCTGATCACTACAAGCCAGTCTGATCTACACCATGACCTGATCACTACAAGCCAGTCTGGTCTACACCATGACCTGATCACTACAAGTCAGTCTGGTCTACACCATGACCTGATCACTACAAGCCAGTCTGATCTACACCATGACCTGATCACTACAAGCCAGTCTGGTCTACACCATGACCTGATCACTACAAGCCAGTCTGATCTACACCATGACCTGATCACTACAAGCCAGTCTGATCTACACCATGACCTGATCACTACAAGCCAGTCTGATCTACACCATGACCTGATCACTACAAGCCAGTCTGGTCTACACCATGACCTGATCACTACAAGCCAGTCTGGTCTACACCATGGCCTGATCACTACAAGTCAGTCTGGTCTACACCATGGCCTGATCACTACGAGTCAGTCTGGTCTACACCATGACCTGATCACTACGAGTCAGTCTGGTCTACACCATGACCTGATCACTACAAGTCAGTAAGGTGTAAATTGTTGCCTGATCACCAAAAGCCAGTCTGGTCTACACCGTGGCCTGATGATTACAAGCCAGTCAGGTCTACATTGTGGCCTTATCAACACGAGTCAGTCAGTTATAAACCCTGCCCTGGTCACCAAATACTAGTCAGGGCCACTGTGTCCTGGTCACAACGAGGCAGTCAGGACCACATAGTGTCCTGGTCACCAGGAGCCAGTAAGGTCCACATTGTGGCCTGGTCACCAGGAGCCAGTAAGGTCCACATTGTGGCCTGGTCACCAGATACTGGTCAGGTCCGAGGCCAAAACTATTCTTGCCAAATGAGAATGGGTTCCCTGTTGAGTCTGATTCCTCTCAATGTTTCTTCCTATTCAGAAATCTCTGGGAGTTTTTCCTTCCCACTGTTGCCCCTGGCTTGCTCATCAGGGACAATTTTGATTGATGCAAATTTTATCACACATTTCCCTATTTTCTTTTGATTCTGAGAACATAAGAAAACTAGTATAACAGTTAAATTACGATTTCTGAACTGAGTCGAACGTTATAGACTGATGCACTGTAATCCACTCGGGCACAGTTATATCCAGACCTTCAGACTAACCAAAGAAACCCACTGAATGCCAAGGTTAAAATTAAGTAGCGAGTCTATAAGAGGGGTTTTAGTCTTTTGGGGACTTGGTGTATTACGGTAGGTGTGTGTGTGTGTATGAGAGAGAGAGAGAGAGAGAGAGAGAGAGAGAGGCTGACAGCCTCTGCAGTCCTCCTCTTGTACATAATGTCAGTCTCTTTAATTGAAAAAGCCAGCAGGGATCTAAATGTCAGCCTTATCTGAGAGACTGCCATTTAGCATCATGATGGATTTGGTGTGTGTGTGTGTGTGTGTGTGTGTGTGTGTGTGTGTGTGTGTGTGTGTGTGTGTGTGTGTGTGTGTGTGTGTGCAAGCATGTGGTAGTAACTGGGTAATGGGCTTTAGAATCTCTGTGAGATTATTACATTCTAATTTTGTATCAATTTTCCATAATCTAATTATAATTTTTTTTTTGCAACAGCAGAATCCTAATTTTACAATACGTTTCCAATTACCATCCCATGCCAACTATTTTGTTGTTAAGATTAACAAGTTTCCTTTTTTTTTCATATCCAATCAGCCTATTCCAGTTCAGCGTTCAGCTATCACTCCAAACCTCTCTTCTCTCTCTCTCTCTCTCTCTCTCTCTCTCTTAATCTCGACTAAACCATCATTTCCTATAAAGAAGGGGGGGTACCAAACATATCCTTCGGTAAAACCTTAAAACGGTTCACAACGTTTCAACCAAATGTCGAGTAAATATAAAAGATTCATTTGCATACAGAGATGTGGAAGCTTGATGATGGGATTCATCCTCTTCCTGTGTTTAGAGTGTGTGTGTGTTTCTTTTCTCCTCCCATCAGCTGCGGCTAGTCTGGATGTCTGGATAGGAGCTTGAACAAGCCAGTGAGAGACAGAAAGAGGAACTGAGAGACAGAGAGAGAGAGAGAGAGAGAGAGAGAGAGCACACACATTACCACACACACACACACACACACAGAGAGAGCTTCAGGAGCACATTCTTACACGCTGCAAAGCTGTTGCTTGGACGACCGGAGAAGGAAGCAGAGACGGGAATCACAGTACAGAGGAAGGGACAAGGGAGAAGAACAAGGGTGGGAGGGAAAGATCTGCAGGTTTAGGGTTTAAAAAAAAAAAAGTGTGAGCATCGGGACGGGATCGCATGAAGATCAACCGGGTTTAATCACCTGCAGGAAAAGTGATGATTCAAATAGAAACTTGCATTTAGAGAGATCTTGTGGGAAACGACTACAAAGTGAACAACTTCTCCAGCAGGTAAGAAGAGTTCTCCTCTCATTCATGTCTTTGTAGGAAACTTGAAACTTTGTACTGTAGTTCATGAAAGCATACTATTATAGGAAGAAAGGAATGAGCTGAAGGGATGCAAAAGGTGTTTGACTGGAGGAGAGAGAGTGAAGGAAAAACAAAGAGAGAGAAAATAATCAACCTCCTTTTTGGATCAGGTGTGTTATTTCAGAAAATGCATCAACATGATAGAGAGAGAGAGAGAGAGAGAGAGATCTGCTCTACAGGTATCCACAAAAATACTTCAATACTTTCATACATCTGATTTCCAATACACTGGAGAGCTACAACAGAGAAAGGAATCAGTTTGTTCCACCGTCTCAGAACCGCGAGAGATTCCTCCAGGTCTCACCAGGTACCATTCTCAGACTGGACAGATCAGGATGAAAATAGGCTCCATGTGGGTAGGTGAAATGGTATTGATCACTCGATTTGCAAGTATAAAGAACTTTGTGAAGACAGCGGTGGCAGACAGGGGAAGAGAGGTTCTGCGTAACATCCACAGACCTGAAGCTTTTTAGATTATCGACTGGAACAGGGCTGCCATAAAGGAAAGATGGAATTGCTCCAAGGGCTCTGAGTAGACAATTTAGGCAATTTTTAAAGAAACGTCATTTCTTTAAAAATGACGGCGGGGGGATTGGGGGGGGGGCGTAAAAGAGGGAATCACAAAGCCGAGCTAGAAGCCTATGACTTCTTGAAAAATCACATACACTTTGCATGATGATTTTTTTCCCCCCATGTTTTTACATGAATGTGAACATACTGGCAACATGTTATCTTTTGAAAAAACGTCACTGATCATGTATCATGAAAATAGCATGTGATAAATACAAACACATGGGGCAGTTGAACATGTTAAACAAAAGCAATTATGTTCACAAACTGCAAAAAAATAAAAATAAAAATCTTGTGTCGTTCAAGTCAAACTGGGACTTCTGAGTGTGCAGAATATCAGAACATAGTTATGAGAGTAAAAACTACCTTTTTATATATATATATATATATATATATATATATATATATATATATATATATATATAATCCCCCCTGCTACACTAATACACTTATCCCAGTGTTTCACTAGTGCTAGATCCCATCAAGGTAAAAAGTTGACTTCGAACCATGATCGAACTGCCTGCTTCATGTCTGGAACGCTGGCCTCCCAGGAACTCCTTTAATGGTATAAACATGTGGAAATGGCTTGGAGCGAGGTCAGAACTGTACGAGTTCCTGTAATGTGCAAGTGGTGTTTCTGGATGATTGTGTTTATATTTTCAAGGATTGGGCATTTCGCTTGATGAATGTTCCGAGGAACGACTGCACTGAGCTCCAAACCACCTCGTCCGGTGTCATCATTCACCGATGTACAGGCTTATTTAAAATGTTTGCACAGTTCAACTACTTTCTCATCACCGTACTGTGCTAGAAGTCTCCTGTAAACATCAATACTCTACGGTCTCGGTTTGACTCGAACGTGTATATCAGTAGATCGGTATCGGTATCTCATGTGGATAAACAAAGACACAGGCATGAAAGGAAAATGATTCATGTGTCAAACTAAATCATATGGAAATACATGTGAAAAGACATGTACTGTATAACATGCGAAGTACCTCCTGTTTAAAGGAAGCCAGCGTTCCTAGTGATACCATGAGCAGTGGTTTAAAAATATCCATTAGGCAGAATTGTAATTGTAATGCTTTGAGATGGCAGGAGCCTGTGCTGCATTTGGTGATACAGTGTGATCTGATGTTGTGCAGACAAAATCAATGTGATGTGGTCTGCTAAGTCAACTGAACAATTGATTGGTGCTGGTGGACTGTCATGTAGTGGCGATAATGAGTCAAGCTTGATGGAAAGGTTTTGTCGAACTGAGAGGCTTTTGTGACAGCAATATAAAAAGAGCTGAGTTTTTTTTTTTTTTTTTACTTTGGGAGAACAGGAGAGACTGGAGAACTGTTTCCTGATAATGTGGTGCTGTTTAAGAAATAGAGGGGGTGCAAGCACTGATCTGATTGGACTCTTTGCGCACAAAATTATGCTGTACGTTATAGTTTTGGGGTGAATGCTGCACCGATGGAGTGTTCTGAAAGATTTGATAGGGTGCTGCACAGAATCCCAGCCTTACACCTATAGAGTTTAATGTTTTACCTCTTTTTTTTTTTACATCTTACTCTGTATATGATACAGGTCCTTATATACTTCTTGATGTTTTCCACAACCACAAACATAAATGTATTTTATTGGGATTTTATGTGATAGACAAACAAATAAATATCTGAAAAATACTGTATAGCCCCCAAGTCAATACTTTATAGAACCACATTTCGCTGCAATTACATCTGCGAGTTTTGCATACAGAGTATCTTTTTTTTTTTTTTTGGATTTTCTCCCTAATTGAGTCGTGTCCAATTCCTCCCCGTCACTAGGGGGCTCCCACATTAAGGCTACTACTACCACTCAGCCGGGAGGGCCGAAGACTATCACGTGTTTCCTCCGAACCACGTGACGCCAGCCGACCGCATCTTTTCGAACTGCTCGCTCGCGCTATCCGCTCCCTCCGCTGCGCGAGCTCACAGACGCCCCTGATTGGCTGTAGAGCCGTGATTAATGTGGGAGCACAATGTACCTCTCATCCCTCCCCTCTGAGAGAGCTCGGCCAATCAGTTTCGAGACACTAACAGGTTTTCGTCTGAGATTACCCTGTATTTGTCTTCATCCATCTTCACATCAACTCTGACCAGGTTCCCTGCCCCTGATGCTGCCACCACCATGCACAGTCTTTGTTTTCTGCCACTCATAGCCTTTTTGCATTTAGCTTCATCTGACTCTCACATCTGAGAGCACCTTCTTCCACATGGCTTTTTGCACATTTCAAACTGGACTTCTTGTGGCTTTCTTTCAACAATGCCTTTCTTCCATGAAGGCCAGCTTCGTGGAGTGCACGACTAGTAATCTGATAACCTGAGCTGTGGATCTCTGCAGCTCCTCCAGAGTTACCATGAGCCTCTTGGCTGCTTCTCTGATTAATGCTCTCCTTGCCTGGCCTGTATGTTTAGGTGGATGACCATGTCTTGGCAGATTTGCAGTTGTGCCATACTCTACTCTTTCCATTTTCAACTGATGAATTGAACAGTGCTCCATGAAATGTTCAAAGCTTGGGATATTTGTTATAACCTAATCCACCTTTGAAATTCGACTCTATTCCACACTATCACTTCACTATCCCTGACCTGTCTGGTGTGTTCCTTGGGCTTCATGATGCTGTTTGTTCACTATTGATCTATAAGAAACCTCAGAACAGTTGTATTTATACCAAGATTAAATGGCACACAGCTGGACTGATTACTGATTAGGTGACTTGTGAAGGCGATTGGTTCCACTGGATGTTAGTTCGGGGTATCAGAGTAAAGGGGGCTAACTACTAATGCATGCCACACTTTTCACTTTTATTTGTAGAACATTTTTAAAAACCATTTTCATCATCATTTTCCTTCTACTTCACAATTATGTTCCACTTTGTGTTGTTCTATCACATAAAATCCCAATGAAATACATTGTGACATGACAAAATGTTGAAATGTTCAAGAGGTATGAGCACATCATCTTCCTGAAATGGCCATTTTATATATATGCAAAAACCTCAACCTAATGATGGATAACAGATGAGTAACAACAACAACAAAAAAATAAACAAATATAATAATAATAAAAAAAATAAAAAAATACAAAAAAAAAATAATAATAATAAAATATAATAATAATAATAATAAAAAAAAATAATAATAAAATAAAAATAAATAAATAAATAATAATAAAAAAAAATAATAATAATAATAATAAATAAACAAATAATAAATAATAATAATAAAATAATTAAAAAATAATAATAAATAATAATAATAATAACAATAAATAAAATAAATAAATAATAATAATAATAATTACTGAAAAAAGTAATCTATTACAATTTACTAATTACTACTTTAAAATTGCAATTTGATTACATTACTGATTATTACATGTAAAAAGTAATCAGATTATTAATTATGTTACTTTCAAGTTACTTTGAAGACATCTGTCAGGCGTGCTCCTGTGATGGTCGTGCGCCTCAACCTGTTGTCGCTCCTCGCTCACTCTGTAGGCTCCCTACGTAGGTTACACAGTAACACGTTATACCCAACTCTGCTAGTGTTGCATATCAAGAAAAAAAGAACAATGGATATTTCCAGACATATTCACTTCTGCATCTATTGAATAAAAAGAAACCATATCCTTATCTAATGATTCACAATCTGCTTCTACCGAACATCCTTTCAGCACATTTAAAGCTTTTTGTTGTCACAACTCGACCTGTATACCGTATCCTGACGTTTCTTCGTCATGTCATCTTAACGAGTTTTTATTTGCCTCTGCTGTCTTTGGAATCTTCATTAGCAATCTCATATAACTTTTTTTTCTACCTATTGCTGAAACTAATAGGCAGCCTGAAATGATGATAGACACTAAAACGTTTGTTTAATGCAGCTGTATTTATTCAGTGCCGTTTTTAACATCCACGTACTGTAAAAGACACAACACTGACATATTAGAAAAAAATAAAAAGCAGAATCACCAATTTGGAAAAGGATCAGCTCCTTCTAAAAATGACTTGTACACTCAATCAGGTGAAGCTAGTCACCTTCTGACGCGTTGCACATCTAGACGCTGCAATATTTACTCCACTTTCCTTTGAAGAACTGCTCAAGCTGAGTTAAATTTGATGCTGACCGTTAATGGACTGCAATCTTCAAGTCATTCCACACATGTTCAATGGGGTTTAAGTCTGGGCCATGCCAGGACATTTACGTTTTTCTCCTTCAACCACTGTGTGGTCAGTTTTGCTATGTTTTTTTGGGCCACTGCCATGTGGGAAAGTAAACCTTCTCCACATTGACAACTTTCTGGCAGTGGGTAACAGATTTTCCTCAAGAATTTGATGAGATTTTGTCCCATTTTTCTCCTATCCTCCAATCCTTGCTGCAGAGAAAAACCCCAAAACAGGATATTGCCGCCTCCATGATTAACTGTAGTAATGGTGTTGCTGTATCGGATTCCAGGCAGACATAACAAATAATTACATTTTAGTCTCATTTAACCACCTGCATTTCTGCATAGCCTTTCTTGAGGAGTGTTTTTTTTTTTCATCTAGCAGCCCCCATACAAGCCAGATTTGTGGAGAATTTGTAATATTGTTGTCACGCTCACACAATGACAAATTCCTGCAACTGTTTCAGAGTTACTGTAGGCCTCATGGGAGCCTCTCTTTCCTCTTTGCTCTTTTCATCCAGCTTGGAGCGAGGTCCTGACCCAGGGAGGGTCTGTGTTGCACCAAATACCTTTCACTTCTTAATAATAGACATCACTGTGTTTATAGGCAATGATAAAGCCTTTGATTTTTTTTTTTTTTTTGTATTCATCTCCTGATGCACAACTTTATTCTACTGATCTTTTGACGGTGCCGTTCCACCTGTAGTTGATTGTTTGCTTCAGTTGCACTACCAGGGACTGAAATACTCCAGCTTTTCATGCAAAATTACAAAATTTTTAGGAGGGGGGGTGGGGGGGTCTGATCCTTTTCCATCTCAGCGTTTTTGGTTTTTTTTTATTTATTGTCTGTGTTATATCTTTCAATTGGATGTTAAGTAAAAATAGCTGCAAAAAGGAACAAAAAATCATTTCATTTCATTTGCTTTCATTTCAGGCTGCAAAGCAAAAAAAAATAATAATAAAATGTAACTTTTAATGCTCGCCTGTAAATAGCCATTTATCAGGTGATTAAGCATCACTACTACTGTAGTCTAGCATAAAATAAAAGCATGACTCACATGACTCACGTCAGCAGCTCCGCTCACCATAAGAAGTGCTGGGAAAGACTCGTTGAGAACGGTCCAATCACATGAGCCGAAATATTTAAAAACAATATTGATTCGCTAAGAACAAAAGTGGGCGGGTTCGGGACGCACAGAGCTGCGCCCGAAGGATGATTTGACAAAATCCAATCAGAGCTCAGCCTCAGGTCACATGCTTTTCAAAAACTTACGTGCTTACATAGACACTCGTTTGTCCGGCGCCCCGTGTACACGAACACAAATGAATGTAATACAGTTTAGATGATTTTTTTAAATTGCAAATAAATTATATTAAGAAATACAGCAGAATATTGTGACTAAAAGACTTTATTTCATTTTTTAAATAAATAACTATTATATTAAATAATTACATGTTCATGGAGCATTCTTCCTTGCCCAACTTTAAGGGGGGCGGCGCCCCTGCGCCCCGTATTGACCGGCCGCCACTGCCGTACAATAAAGCATAATAAAGTCAGTGTAGGACAAGCTGCATTCTTTTACTTATTATCGTCAATAGAGAGCAATTGAAATCCTGTTAAGAGTCCGAATGAATGTTTACCGCTGCTGATAACCGGAGCTAACTCGTTCTGCAGTCATTTCACAACATTATAAATGCGGAATGCTTTAATTACATTCTCGGAATCTAATCAGGTTTGTGGTGGTAATTATTTTCCTAAAAGAACACAATCTGTCATAATTTATTCCTTACTTGTTTCTGCCTTCAGTATGGTTCTAAAATAAAAGAATGGAGAAAAGCTTTCATTAGAAAATGTCGCTCAAATGGTAAGAAACTGTACAGTACTTTGCAAAAGTTTGGTTCTACATATTTAAATAAATGATGTAGATTAAACTCAAGAAACAGAAACGAATATTTTACTG
Organism: Clarias magur; assembly: GCA_013621035.1. NCBI lineage: Eukaryota > Metazoa > Chordata > Actinopteri > Siluriformes > Clariidae > Clarias > Clarias magur. The sequence goes on along the minus strand of QNUK01000510.1, from coordinate 420,160 downwards.
TGAAAGGCTGCAAAGTGTCTTCAAATACAATTTTTAAAGAATGTTTACGTAACAACCTCGTAGCAGCGGCCTCGTTTCCCCTCTCGTCTGGTCCAAGCACTCAGCATTCGGCACCTCCGGTATACTAATCAACGGCCTGATCATCTGTCATCATCCGCACCTGTTTCTCGCTTGGTCATGCCGGAATGGAGGAATCATGATGGAATGATTCGTAGGTCACTGTGTGGCTTAACAAACAAAAACTTTCCTCTGAAAAGTGCCAAGTGCCAAACTTGCCAAGAATGAAAGCCAAAAGATGTCCTGCAGGACGTCTGGAGTACTATTCCTTAAGACTACAATAAAATACAAGGAAGCCTGGCTCTTTGGAAGCAAAATATGAAGAAATGAGGGCTGGGTCAAGATTTCCCTCAGTACTGTTATACTAATGCACTCAAATTCCATTATGTATTTCTGGGTTGGTAAGGAAGCTAATCAAGAGTTTGCCATCCTTTAATTAACACGTCCATGAGCACTTATTGTAATAGTCTTATATTCATTTCAGATACACTATAAATAGTTAAAGTTTTGGACACCTGACCGTCACTCCCATTTGTGGTTTTCTCCAATCTGTTGCGTAGGAAATAACTTTGTATACTGGTTGTATGCTCAACCTTTACAATTTCCCTTCATTAGAGCTAAGAGGTGCAAACCTGGCTCAGCATGACAATGCCCCTGTGCACAAAGTGTGCTCCAGGAGAAACACACTTGCACAAAAACCCTAATGAACACCTTTGGGATGAACTGGAACAATGACTGTGTCACAAGCCTTCTAGACCATGATTACTGCCTGACTGACCTCAGTAATGCTCCAGTGGCTGAATAAACACAAATTCCCACATCCAGACTCTAAAAGCTACTGGAAAGCCTTTCTAGAAAAGTGGAGGTTATTGTAAAAAAAAAAAAAAAAAAAGCAAGGAAGACTAACTGTGTGTTAATGCCCATGGTTTTGAAACAGTCACCTGTAATTACAATGGTCAGGTGTTCCACATATTCACTGACGTGTACATCTGAAAGTTTTGCACTAGCCTTTTCAATTGTAAAAATATAACGTAGACAAAAGCGCAAACTTTTGAGTTTGAAATGTGTGAGCACATATTTCACCGTCATCCTCTTATCATCTATACCGCTTTATCCTATACAGGTTCGTGGGGGGCCTGGAGCCTATCCCAGGAGACTTAGGGCACAATGCCAGGTACATTGCAGGTCACACACTCTCACTACAGGCAATTTGGGATCTGCAACCTAATCTGCAAGTCTTTGGACTATAGGAGGAAACCCACCAATCATGGAGAGAACATGCAGGCGGGAATTGAACCCGGAACCATAGAGGTGCAAGGCGGCAGTGCTAACCTCTAAGCCGCCATGTTGCCAAAGGAAACATGTATAAATCAAAATGATCAGTTGGTCCCTTTTATAATATCCGACCATAGCCAGTGTGTTACTACGTATAGCTAGAATTCATTTCTAAATCTCTCGGGCATCAGCAGGCATAAGTAAAATCATCCTTCCTCAAGCAACATTTTTACCCCTGCAACTGTTGTTAATGTAAAGCCTCGTAATAAAAAAATTTAAAAAAACATTTGTACACAACGCATTTCATTATAATTTTCATGCTGTAATTAAAACATAATGGATTGGCAGACCTGAATTGAATCATGCAACTGGAGCTCTGTTGCTTATGAATGAAGCCAGAAAGATGAAGGCACAATGAATTTACCCCGAATTGAATACCAAGTGAAAGAAGAGGGCGAAAACAAGGGGATCCGTTTTAATCCGTGAAGGACGGGGAAAGAGAAAGGGGTAAGAGAGAGGAAGAGGGTGAAAGAGGAAGGGAGGAGAGGAGAGGAGAGGAGAGGAGAGGAGAGGAGAGGGGGATTTACCTATTTTTAGAAGCCGTCTGATGGGAAGGCTACGGTGCCTCGGTGGAGCAGCACTGACATGCAATACGTTGAACACAGTTTCACACTAAGGCACACAGAATCTATTCAAAAGGCTGGTATTGTTTTAAATGGAATATATTCAAGTTTAACAGCAGGAAATGTTAGCCACCTAGCGTACTTCTCCGTTTTGTAATGGGATCCTTATGTGTTTAAAAGATGCATCAGTATCTAAATAAGCCATCTGTTACTCCTCATTCCTTATTCCTTAAAGTATGAAAAAGTAAAGGCAGTTTGAACATTACGCAGTCGCTGTGAGCTGGAAAGCACAAAGACAGACCGGTCTTCTCCGGTAAAGAAGAGATTTAACCGACAGCCCTCCTCATGATGACCTTCTGTCGTGACATGAAGGGTACTATGTTATTGACCACTGCTGTGCTATAAGCTTAGAGAAAAACAGCAAAAAGAAGAGGAACGTTGTCTTGCTGCGCCGTGAGAATCCAAATCCCCAGTGACGGCACCGCACCAGCCGCGGTTTGATCGTCTCCCACGTTACACTCCTTACAGCACCATGAGACTATCCGGTCTTTGATCTATTTTAAAAAGGTTCTACGTGGTCGCAGGTTCGCCTCTGATGATGAGGTTAAGGAAATGGTGCAGACCTGGATTCAGGAGCAGCTACAAAGCTTTTTCCTCCCGAGTTATGAAGAAGGTAGCGGAACAATACACGAGGTGCATACTTGTAGGAGGTTCATGTGAAAAACTGATACAAAGTGGTAATTTACTTATAGTCACTGGATTCTCCATCATACTGCATGGAATAGAAGAAAACCGGTGTGATCCTCCCTGTAGATCCGTGTGTGTGTGTGTGTGTGTGTGTGTGTGATATAAAACTATTCTAATATATTCTCCTTTTGAGTTGCGAGAGTTAATAAAAGAGGCGTAGAAGCGTCCTTATCTAAGTACTGCATAGTGCTCACGCGAACCGATTCTTCCCTGCCAGAATAAACAGTCCTCGGCCCAACTCTCCCTTCTAAGTCCTGTGTTGGGGCTCCCGCGCTTAACCACGTACATTAACATTTGTACGGTACCGTATGTCCCCTCGTTACACTCTAGTGACCTTTATACAGTAGAAGTTTCTTTTATGTAGAAATCTTTCCAAAGCCATCCTTGATTATGGCATTTTTGCAAAGACCTTTGCACAGTACTGTAATGAAAAAAACAGCTGTTCGGTTTTACTGAGTGTGCTGGAGAATACGCCAGAGCTCTTCTGGTAACTTTGTCACACTCGCTCCTTTGTACAGTATATTCCTGCAACAGCCAGAAGCCTGCGTTACATTTTCATTGTTATAGGTATAATAAAACCAGCTCTTATTATCATGAATCGAAGGTTTGTTGTTTCCTTGCATGCTTTCTATTGAGCCGAACAAAGCGCTATGAAGGAAACCGCAGCCACAGGGGCCAAATAGTCAACGTTCGGCAGAAATAAAAATTTTTTAGAAAGAAAAAAAGTAAAGAAAGAATCATGTAAGAACAGTAAGAATATTTAGAGACTGTCAGTCATACATAAACAACTATAATGATGACTGTCGAATCAATTCGATTTTTGGGCATTTCAATTTCCGATTCAATTCAATAGCTTACCAAATGAAGTTTTAAAAGCTACTTAAAAAGTAGGAAAATAGTAAGAAATTGTAAATGGCCGTCAAACCTGCGTTGCATCTCGTACAAAGCGACCTTCTGCTGCACACTCCAGTCCAGTAGGGGGTGGTGTTGCACCAACTGACCATAAAAATCAAAAGAAGAAAAAACAATAATCTAACATGAGGCGTTATTTTGCACGTAATGTACTTTATTGAAAAGACGTAATTTGTAGTTTTATTCTCTGCAAAAGCTGTAGTATACAGTATTTTCAAAGAATCTGAAAATATAAAAAACGAATGAAATTGCCTAAATGATTTAAACGCACAACTTTACTAGCTGTAGTACTGACTGTAAACAGGGATACTGGAGATGTGACAAATTACAAAACAGGTGCAAATTGTTGATGTGGCCCCCAACAATTTGCATTTACAAAATTGCATCAATTTGCAATTTTTACATTTATGTAAAAAGTCTCCGGTACAGTATCAGTGCTTTGTAACAGTCAGGGGAAAAAATTGTAATTATTAAAAGCCTAATATTGAACTGAGGCATAATTTCCTACATTACACCATCATTTGCAAATGTATTAAACGTTAACAGTAAATAAACATTTGTAATTTTACCGATTGAAAAGAATTCTGCAACAAAACTCAGTGTTCTCCATACGCATGTAAATCATAGGTAGATTTCATGTCCAAATTACATCGTGTTTATTTTATAACTCTATGCTAGTGAACACATTAGACACTTAAAGCCAGTGGTGTTTTTTGGCATTTCAGTAACTCTAAAGCCGCTATGAAAGTCTGCGCTACTTTAAAGGCAACAAGGGTTCTAATTAATGTGTGCTTGTGCAGGCTAATCGCTGCATACACACTAATTAAAGAAAGCATAGCACAGGCATTTGTTCATTAAACTGATTTCCTCCTGTGCACCTCAAACTTGTGTCGGAAATTTGCATAAACAGCTTTAGCTTCAGGATATTGTTTATATTGGCCCGGTGAGACGCAATAGAAAATTACAGCCAAGAACAAGATCACACCATTCTCTTCTTTCTTCTAGATTGGTAGCCTGAAATTGCTTTCTTTTCTTTTCTTTCTTTACTTTTTTTTTTTATTTATTTCTGCCGAACGTTGACTATTTGGCCCCTGTGGCTGCGGTTTCCTTCATAGCGCTTTGTTCGGCTCAACAGAAAGCGTGCAAGGAAACAACAAACCTTCAATTCATGATAATAAGAGCTGGTTTTATTATACCTATAACAATGGAAATGCTGAAAGAATATGTTTTCTAACTGATATTAAAATGTATCGCATTAGAGAAGCAGAAGAGACCAGGAAACATCCAGAGATCGAGTTTAATCCCAGTTTAAACATGAGTGACCTGAGCATAGGCAGGTCAAGTCCGTTAGAGCTCAGGTTTTTCCCCAATGAAAAATAATGGCTTATGAGTAAACAAGCACTGTGACGGGTCTCTGGAGCAGTAATAACACTGTTATAACACAGTTATAAATCTATAAACGCAACCATTTTAAACACTATTATTTCATGGTTAGCTTTTTATTAATAACCTTATGAATAATAAATCTTTACATGATAATTTAAGGATTAATGTAATATTATTCTGTTATATCACAATATAATATTGTACATGTTGTAATGTTTAAAATGTTTAAGATGTGCAGCACCTGAAACTACGGATACTGGAAGCCTGTGCTGGCATTTCTCCTGCGGTGTTGCTATCAGTGTGTGAAGAGTGGGAGAAGAGGGTTGCATTGACGATCCATCACAATGGGCAGCACATTGAACACATTTTATAAGTGGTCAGAGACTTGTAAATAACTCATGAAAGAATAAATTTACATTAAAACCAAGCACACCATTGTTTTTCTTGTGGAATTCCCAATAAGTTTGATGTGTCACATGACCCTCTTCCTATTGAAAAAAACAAAAGTTGGATCCAAGATGGCCGACTTCCAAATGGCCACCATGGTCACCACCCATCTTGAAAAGTTTGCCCCCTCACATATACTAATGTGCCACAAACAGGACGTTAATATCACCAACCATTCGCATTTTATTAAGGTGTATCCATAGAAATGGCCCGCCCTGTAGATTACAAATATCAGTCACAGTGAATATAAATTGTAGATTTTATTGTAGACTCTTTTAAAATTATTTTTTACACAACATTTTTTTTTTATTTTGTGTACAGGGTATTTTGTGTAGTTTAAATGTATAATTAATGTTTTATTTACATTGTAAAACCTATACTCCCCCATCCCATCCATCTAGGAACCTCTGTAGTCCAAATAGTGGCCGTGGAAGCCGATGGTGAAAGTTGTATTTATTGCCATTTTATGACCGTTGTTGGACCTCCAGGTAACTTTCACATGTGCATTCACACACTACAGGCAATTGTGAAACAGCAGTGTCTTTGGATGGTGGAAGGAAACCGGAGTACCTGGAGGAAACCCAACACGCACAGAGTGAACATGAATCAAATCCAGACCCTGGAGGTGCAAGGTGATAGTGCTAACCTTAAAGCCACAGGGTCGCCACTACTACTACTACTATTATTATTATTTATTATTATTATTATATAATAATAATAATAATAATAATAATAATAATAACAATAACAATAATGCAGTTCAGGTCAAACCGGGACTTGTAATGATTACATGTTAAAAAAAAGACCAAACATCCTTGAATGATGATTTCTGCCAAGGTAGCTCGGAGCCAACTGCAGCTGTTCCCATGAACATTCAGTGAGTGGAACGCCTGATCCTTAAAAATCTATGCGTAACTTTTCACCAAGAGACAATCTATGGATAACGTTGTGCAAGAGACACATCTGCATGTGGGAACTGTACACACTGTACAGTCCTGACCTCGCTCCAAGCCATTTGTTTTGGCCATTAAAGGAGTTCCTGGGAGGCCAGCGTTTCTGGACATTCAAAAGTCCCGAGTTGACTTGAACACCCCTCATAATAATAACAACAACAACAACAACAACAAAAATAATAATAATAATAATAATAATAATAATGAAGAAGAAAAATCATCATCATAACTGCATATGACTATTCAGGAGAAAGCCATCTAATTTTGCATCTCTCAATCTTGCAAAAGCAAATGTATTTTTCTTTCAGAAAAAAAAAAATCTTCTATATTTATAAATGTTTCATTCTTTTTGGCTTTCTTCCCTACAACAATAGAAGCAGGTGGCACTGCTTTTGTGCAATCGAATGTGTCATGGTTGTGTTGTTGAGCTCTAAATATATGGTTCTGTCTGGAACATGACTGACAGCAGAGATGTAAAAAAAACAGCCAATTTGTTTCTTATGTGTTCAAAACTTCTGCTTTGACCACACAGTTATTATGTCTCATCACTTTCCCCAGAGCCTTCTGCTTTTATTTTGTGTTATTTGTAAGAGTAAGGACTAGTGCGTTTTAAAGAAGGAGGATCGGCCGAGGGAAAACAAAACCATTTACAACAATCGTACATAAGTATTCATTTAGTAATTGTTTCATTATTTAAAATTTATATAGCGCTTTTTTTTAAAAAACAATGTTCATTGCATTTTTTTTTAATGCATTCTCAAAATTATTTTATATGAGTCCTGTCTTAAGGGAAAAAAGGCAACTATGTTACATGAAACAGCAAGTCTAATTAATAAAGTGTGTTCATGTATTCATAGTGAATGATCTACCATCATTAACATATTGAGTAAGCGAAAATATACTGAATAAAATGAAATTGCCCTTTTCATTTAAAAGGCAAAATTATTATTATGGAAAAATTAAATTATTTTTGCACATTCACACTCGCTCCAGTGTTGCTGCGTTGTGTGTGTGTTGTGGGGGGGGGGGTTGGGGGGGGGGTGGCTATGATTGAATAGTGATTCAATCATAGTCACAGTAGTGACGTCAGTCAAAGTAGGAAGAAAAAAATGTGAGGATCAACGTACAAAGCTGCTTCATACAAAATTGCTTTTTTTTTTTTTGGTATGTCCTGACCACTGCAGCCTGGGAACATCCAACAGTCATCCAACAGGATGTTCAGTGGCAAACCGGCAGACGGGTCATGGGCAGCCAAGGCTCACTGATGCACATGGGGAGCGAGTCGATGCTCTGATTCAATATAAGAGCTACTGTATCTCTAATTAATGAAAAGGTTAATGCTGGTCTCCATCAAAAGGTCTCAGAACACACAGGTTGTTGCTGTTTTGGTTGCATGTGGTGGACCTACTCAATATTAAGCGGGTGGTCATGATGTTATGGTGGATTGGTGTATTACTCTCCATTGTACGTATTTTATTAAAACAGTCAAATAAAATAAAAGACCTTGGAGCAAACTCATTTTTCGACTCTCACTCTCAGAAAAAGAGTGAAATGGTTGTTATGTGTATTTATAGTGGAAACGTTCTGAAAGATTTCCCCAAATACTAGTACGTTTCTTCTACCCGTTCCATGTTGGACTGTTTTATCAACAAGAGACGGTTCAAAGCTGTGTTTTCTTCAAGGCTGAGACTCAAGAGTGGATCGATTCAACGATAGATCCTCAAGCTGTACAGTATGTGATGCTATTGTGAAGTTACTGTAGATTGGTGCTTGGTTATCAAGTTATGTAGCTGCTGCGGCTAATGTGCTTGTACTGGAGCTGGCATGAGTATAACAATTTTGAGGAACAGTCAAAGTTTCAGATTTTTTTTTTTTTTGGATTTTTCCCCCGATTTTCTCCCTAATTTAGTCGTGTCCAATTCCTCCCCGTCACTAGGGGGCTCCCACATTAAGGCTACTACTACCACTCAGCCGGGAGGGCCGAAGACTATCACGTGTTTCCTCCGAACCACGTGACGCCAGCCGACCGCATCTTTTCGAACTGCTCGCTCGCGCACCGTTGGGGGCGGCGTAACACACTCGGAGGACAGCGCTATCCGCTCCCTCCGCTGCGCGAGCTCACAGACGCCCCTGACTGGCTGTAGAGCCGTGATTAATGCGGGAGCACTAAGTACCTCTCATCCCGCCCCTCTGAGAGAGCTTGGCCAATCAGCTCTCTAGACCTCCGGCTGCGAGAGGTTACAGCAACACCCGGGATTCGAACTAGCGATCTCCGGATGATAGGGCGAGCTGCGCCACTCGGAGGCCCCAAAGTTTCAGATTTAAACTCAGTTCAGTATTGTACAAATTGGTGCATTTTTGTACAGTAGTCATAACTACATATTTGAGTAGATGTTGGAATAAGAGATATTGCAGCATTGGCAGCCCAGAAACTCCCTGCGGATTGACACGGCCACAAAAACACTGGGGGAAGGAAAAAAACACGGATACTCCGGCCAAGAAATCCCCAACTCCGTTTCACAAAGCTTCAGTAGGCTACAGTAGATACCTGTAACAACTCTACTTTCTGTGGTATGTGTCATACTTACTGTAGTAGTAAAATTGTTAAGGTAGGCCAACGTAAAGTGTTTGGGCAAACTGGGGTTGTCCAAGTCAAACCAGGACCTTTGACTTTTCCGTGCAGAATAACAGAACACGGCTATGAGAGTAAACAGTAAGCCAGATACAGTACATGATCTGCTTCAGGTCTGAAACGCTGGCCTCCCAGGAACTCCTTTAATGTGGAAATGTCTTCGACCGAGGTCAGGACTGTACGGGGGACGTGACGGTAACTCCCAGACGAGTCCCTGTAATGCGCAAGTGGTGTTGTGTACAGTGCGAGTCATCTGTTTGTCTTCATGCAGCAGGTGATCACTGAAGGGACTGCAGTGGACTCCGAGCCACCACTGCTGGATTGGTTGTTCACGGATGCACTGCCTTGTTTAAAAACGTTTGCATCGCTCAGATGTTTTACTGCGGCTACGAGTCTCACCGCACAGCGCTTGAAGTCTTGTGTAAACGTCGATCACTTTTACGCCATCATTCACCATAACTTTCATTGCAAATCCCATGTTTGACTTTAACAACGCTTGTGTATTGTAAATATTTATACAGCATCGTGTGCGTGTAATAAATGCTTTTCAGGTTCAATAAAATCTGGAATGTGAAATCATTTCTCACAAACACATTATTACAGTAAGTGTATTAAAAAAACACACACACACACACACACACACACACAAATATACAGTATATTCTCGAGAATAAATTGCATGCCTTATAAAAAAAATTTTAAAAGTCAGGAAACTCAAAGCTTTCTTCTTGTTCTGGCTCGGACATGTCAGGCCTTTCCATGGACAGTAAATGCAAATGATTCCATAGTTTTGGGGACAATGTGCAGTATTATGGCCTTCGTTTACTGTGAACACTGCAAAAACATGATCTTGTCCGATTCTTTGTATGAATCTGGTCATTATGTCGATGACGTCTAATACGCTAGTAATATTACGCTTAAACTGACATGATTAGTCGTTTCAGTCTCTCCAAAAACCTTCTGATTTGCATTTACATAATGCAAGGAAAGATTCCACTCAAACAAAGGACAGCTTTTAGACGTTGGCTCATCCAGACATTGCCTTAACATCTGTCTCAGGTGATCTGATCAAAAGTGGACAGCAGTAAGTGCAGGTCTGAATGGGCTTAACTGCATTTTGTAGCTTAATTGCATCATTCAGACTGCTTGAGATGTGGTCTGGAATGAATGTGGCCTTATTATTTGTGAGAAGGTTTAAGATCTCTCACCTGTAAGGTAAAATGCATGTGCTATAGGATAGTTGATCTATAGGATAGTGCTATCCATCCTCTTCCACATACATGCATTAATAGATGTCATCCATCCATCCATCCATCCATTAACTTCTGTAGTCCAACTACGGACCATAGCGGCCGATGACGATCACCATGATGAAGCATCTGGAGATTGTGCCAGCTCCAGTGGACAGAGGCCAACCCTGCGAGGATCTTGAGGCATCCGGTGAAGAACCACCTCCAGCTGGATTGTGCTTCATGATGGTTTGGATCTACACATCCTGCCTCTAAGCTCCCAGTGATCCAGACCCCCACTGACCTCCATGATAACTTGGACAATTACTGTTGTACTGAACTTCCAGCAGCCTAACACACACGATGTCGTTATATAATTCCTGTGATCCGTCATCACCCAAATGAGGTTGGGCTCCTTTTTGAATCTGGTTCCTCTTAAGGTTTCTTCCTGTTGCCATCTCAGGGAGTTTTCCCTTGCCACCGTCGCCAGCACCCTTGGCTTGCTCATCAGGGACAGTCTCATTATTATCTAAACACATTTTTGTTCTCACTCATACACACTTACATACATTTTCTTTTCATTTTGTGAAGCTGCTTTGAGACAATGACCATTGGTAAAAGCACTATATAAATAAAATGCAACTGAATTGAATTGTATTTATTCCCATATTCCCAATCATGGTAGGACCTCCAGACAACATTCACACACTATGGGCAATTTAGTCTAATCTTCAAGTCTTTGGACTGTGGGAGGAAAACCACCAAGTAAGTTAAGTTAAGTCAAGTTAAGTTAGCCTTTATTAGTCACACATACATTACTGCACAGTGAAATTCTTTATTCTTCGCATATCCAGCTTCAGCTTCTTGTTAGTAGGCTGGGGTCAGAGCGTCAGCCATTCTTACGGCACTCCTGGAGCAGACAGGGTTAAGGGCCTTGCTCAAGGGCCCAACAGCAGCAACCCAGCGGAGCTGGGGCTCGAACCGCTGATCTTCTGATCCGTAACGCAGAGCCTTAACACACTGAGCCACCACTGCCCCAATACAGTACAGGGAGGACATGCAAACTCCATGCAGTTCCCGAGGTGGGAATCGAACGAATCTTAAAGTCTAATATCAAGTTAGAACAGGTTCTTAAAGAAACTAACAGTGATCTAAAATGATGCAAGAAGATCGAACCTACTGGGCAGAAACGTGGGGGAATTAAATAAAAGAAACCACACATGCAGAGCTGTTTAGAAGTACAACAGGCACGAACTACAAATTCTACTGTACAGCAAATCAATAAAATCTAAGTAACATAATAAAGATAATAAAATCATACAAAAAGAACTCACATCCAAATGGTCCAACGTACAGGATATGAACATTATTAATGTTTCTGAACATATTTACTGCAGATGATGCATGCTGGGGGGAAAAAAAAAACCCTCCAGAGTGTATTTCTGTCCAGCTATACACCAGATGCACATCGCTACTGTACATCAATGAACTTTTCAAAGCTTGTTGCTAACAGGCTGATGTGGTGACAGCACTGAGGTTTAGAAAAAGCAGAATACTTCTGCCAGCAACAAAAGATGAAAAGCATGAATAGATGCCTGGCCATGAAGGACAGGCAGTGATTTTTATTTTTTTTTATTTATAAATTATGCTTTCAGAAAAACTCACGAACAAGAACTATATTTATTTTTTATTCAAGGATACTAAGAATGCACAATAGGTGAGGATTGTTGAAATATTTTTGGCATCACAAGGTTAATCGTGGTTGAAGTTTGACGCATTATTATACTGTAGTTCAGTTTTGCTTCTTTTCTTTATTTTTATATATAAGCAAAATATTAATGTATGGTTTAATAGAGTCAAAGTTACTTCCAAGGTACTCATTAATCAAAACGTACACTTTTATTTATTTATTTATTTATTTATTTAAGTTCTTTTTAATGATTTTTTTTATATAGCACTTTAACACTGGTCGATGTCTTAAAGCATCTTTACAGAAGGTTTCACTGCAGTACTCCAGTTCCTAGCCAGAGACATGCGTGTCTAGTTTGATTGGTGTGAGATCATGTATGTGAGCTTGTGCATGTGTCCTGTGACGGGTCATCACCACATCCTCACCTTGTACCCTACGATTGCGGCAACATCTCAGGGGTAGCTCAGTGGTTAAGGCATTGGAAGGTGCTAGGTTTAAACCCCAGGACCGCCCTGTCGAGGCTTGAGCAAGGCCCTTAACCCGCAACTGCTCAGGTGTACAGTATAATTAGATAAAAATGTAAGTCGCTCTGGATAAGGGGGTCTGCCAAATGTGTAAATGTAAATCTCCAGGCTACCAGCAGTGCACATATGATGCATGAACACTATGATGTTCTAATGATGCTATGTTTCTCACTTTTTTTTTTTTAAACATACACATACACATGTGAATCAAATGTGAACATACATGAGCATGTAAGAAAAATCTTTTTTTTTTTTTTACTTTTACTTTTAATTTAGGAAATTTTAACATGCGATTTTTTTACCCAGGTGGCACGGAGGCGTAGTGGGTAGCACTGTGACCGGGTTCGATTCCTGCATTGGGCCTGGGATCATACAGGGACGTTACATGTTCTACCTGGGTTTTCCGAGGGGTGCAAATTAGGCTAAATGGCATTTCCAAATTGCAAAGTGTGTGTGCTTGTGCCAATCCATTCCATGGTGTACTGTAGCCTGCCTCATGCTCCGACTCCCATGACCCTGTACAAGTGGTTTAGAGAATAAATGAAACTGAATGAGAGAGATTTGCATGTACATTTCAGGTAGAATGTATTTCCACATCACTTTCACATGTAATCACATGGAATATATTTCATTTTTCTTGTAAGCACAACTGCAAGTCGGCACTCACGTTGTTGTTTCAGTCTGCCGTAAGCATCGTTATTATGCATCCAACCCCACCTAAATCTGTGCAATCTTCCTTCCCCACCGTTCTCACCTGCCAATCACGGCATGCATATTACGTCTCTTGTCGCTCCATTGACAGAGAGAGAGAGAGAGAGTGTTGCTTTTGACTGGGCGAACCAGAATGCCACGGGAGACCAAATCTCACCAGCGAGCGAACAAAACACGGCATCACGCCTGATAACAGCTCAGACCCCTGCAGTCAGTCAAAGCCCAAATCTTCTGAAATATCTCCAGCGCAGCGGTGTAGTGTTTATATAGATAGCTCACATAGCAAGGTTCCTTTCAGGATTGTATTCGTCAGATGCTCACGGCACAGTAAATCAGACTTGAGCCACTCTGTGAATCCTTTACCTGGGAGAATGCTGTAATAATTACAGTTTGCTTTCTCTTGTATGTCAAAGTCCATCTTTCGGAAAGGGACCTGCCTTGAAGTGCTATGGATCTCGTTCCAAATTTTTGTTCAATTGGAAGCCGTTTCAGATTTCGAACATGTCAGCCAGATGAATAATGGTGAATGTGACAGCCATTGAACATAAGTTGATTAGAAATTCTTTGCTTGTCACAAAGAAGGATTAGTGGAGACTTTCTTTATTGACTTCACTGCTCTGACAGTCGTTCCAATCTAATTGCAAATTGATATTAATGCCTTCTAATGCATCGCATTATCGTTACTATGGCAACAGCTAATTCACCAGGACTTGTATGGCAGATGCTTTACTTGATCTAAGACTGATAATGAATAGATTTGGTCATTATTATTATTATTATTATTATTATTATTATTATTATTATTATTGTTATTATTATTATTATTATTGTTGTTGTTGATATGCTGAGATTTTCTGTATATAAACATTAATATTCATTTCAATTGCATTTTATTTGTATAGCGCTTTGAACAATTGTCATTCTTGCAATTAGAATCAACAGAAAATTATGGAAATGTGTATGAAATGTGTAAGAGAATATGAATGAAAATTTTTTTAGACATCATTTATTTATTTATTTATTTAAATCGAAGATGTCATTCGTCAATAAATCTAAAAAGTAATTGGTTGCAAATGGCAGTTGTATGAAACTCTTCAGGTGAGCTGTTATTGCAAAATCATTCATTATCTTGTCTTCCTTCTGCTATAACAGCGAGGTGTTTTATTATTGCCTGTGCAATTCACTGCTGGTTGGTTGAGATTGTAAAAACTAAAACGATAATGAAAATAAAAATACGTATTGAAAAGCACAAATACCTTCAAGCTTCTAAAGTTGCTCTTCACCCTTGACCGGAGCTCTATAAACATTACTCTATACACAGATCTACTGCATCCTCAAGCCATGAACAGCCTCGGACACCAAAACCCTTCATGACTCTCTGACGATAGAGAAACAGAAAGGGCTTGGGTGTCAAGATGTTGGTCATTACCTGGTATCCTTCACCATAACCAAAATTTCTCTCTTACCCACAGAAACCTTCACTCTGTCTCCCCTTCCTCTATGTCTTCATGCACCCTATCATTCCTCCCAGACCCAGACTCCTTCTCCTCTCTACCACTAGAGACTGCGACTGAAACTTTCCTCTCTTCTCTCTCCTCATCCATAGAGCTCCTTTGCCCGCTGTCATCTACACCAAGGAAGACGTCTTGTCCTGCTCCTTGGCTATCTGATGTACTGCGCAACAACAGAAGAGAATTAAGAACTTCAGAGAGAAGATGGAAGAAATCGCAGCTTGATGCCGATCTCGTCTTTTATCAGACTATTCTCTCCAAATTCTCATGTGACGTGACTTCTGCCAAAACTGCATTCTACAGAGAAAAGCTGGAAGCCTCTGCACATGATCCTGGCAAACTCCATAACATCTTCTCCTCACTACTCAACCCACCGACTCCTCCTGCCCCTTCCTCTCTGACTGCTGACGATTTTGCCACATTCTATGATGGGAAAATTGCAGCAATCCGCCAGTCCTTCGCTCCCAACCAATCTCCTACAGCAGAAGCTCAGGAACTTCCCTTCCCTCCCTTAGCAGAATTCTCCAACCTGTCATCTGGTGAGATTCAGCAGATCATCTCGTCATCTAACCCCACCACCTGTTCTTTAGACCCAATCCCTTCCACAATACTCCAGGCCATCTCACGAGACCTCCTTCCCTTCACCACAACCATCATCAACTATTCCATATCATCTGGTCATATTCCTGCTGCTTTTAAGAAAGCAAGGGTTATTCCCTTCCTCAAGAAACCCTGCCTGGACCCAACAGAAGTTAACAACTATTGTTCGGTATCACTTCTCTCTTTTATTTCCAAAATTCTTGAAAGGGCTGTTTATAACCAAATGTCTCTTTATCTCTCACAGAACAACCTTAATGATCCCAACCAATCTGGATTCAAGGTGGCACATTCCACAGAGACTGCCCTTCTGTCAGTCACTGAGAAGCTCCATGTTGCTAGATCGGTTGTATGAGGTGACATGGAGGGGATCTACATCTGCCCCATGTAGACTCTCTACTGGTGTTCCGCAGGGCTCAGTACTTGGTCCTCTTCTGTTCTCCCTCTATACCCGGTCTCTTGGTATGGACATATTATCGCATGGATTTTCATACCATTGTTATACAGATGACACTCAACTTGTTTTCAGCTTTCCTCCCTCTGACACTCGGGTTTCCATGCGGATCTCAGCATGTCTGGCAGACATCTCATCCTGGATGAGCTGAAACTCAATCGGAGTAAAACCGAACTGTTGTTCATTCCTGGTGACTCATCCCCAGGTCAAGATCTTGTGATATCCCTGGACAACAATCAAATCACTCCTTCAGCCACTGCTCGCAATCTTGGGGTAACCATGGACAATCATCTGTCATTTTCCCCACACATCGCTAACCTTACTCGCTCTTGTAGATTTCTTCTTTACAATATCAGAAGAATCCGCCCATTTCTTTCTTCACAGGCTACTCAGGTGCTTGTTCAGTCCCTTGTTATTTCAAGACTGGACAACTGCAACTCACTCCTGGCTGGCCTGCCTCTGTCCACAACTCGTCCTCTGCAACTGATCCAGAATGCAGCAGCATGTCTCGTTTTCAACCTTCCCAAGTTTTCCCACACCACCCCACTCCTCTGCTCCTTGCACTGGCCTCCTGTAGCTGCCTGCATGAAATTCAAAACACTGATGCTTGCCTACAAAGCTAAAAATGGACCCACTTACCTCTCTGCTCTAATCACACCACGCATTGCGCCGCGTTCCCTCCGGTCCTCCAGCACTGCTCGCCTCGTCCCACCATCTCTCAGGGATCGAGGGCGGCATTCATCTAGACTCTTTTCTGTTCTGGCACCTAGGTGGTGGAACGAACTTCCTCTAGATGCTCGTACAGCAGAGACTTTGACTATCTTTAAACGGTGACTCAAAACTTATCTATTTCCCCCCCCCAAAAAAAATTCCCTCTTCCCAGTTGTGTTAGACTAATCGCACTTAGTTATTGACCTAGTTAACCCAGTCTAAGTATCTATCCAGTAATGTAAACTTTAAAGCACTTTTTGTAAGTCGCTCTGGATAAGAGCGTCTGCCAAATGCCTAAATGTAATGTTAATGTTGGACTGCTGACCAGAAGGTCCAAGGTTCAAAGCGCAGCACCATAGGTTCGATTCCCTCCCCTGGGTCTGTGTGCACAGAGTGTGCATGTTCTCCCTGTGCTTTGTGGATTTCCTTCCACAGTCCAAAGACATGCAGGTTAAGATTATTGCGAACATGCACAAAAAGTGAATGAGTGTGTGTGTTTATGTGTGTCTGCCCTGTAATGGATTGACTCCCTGCCTCAAGTCTCCTAGGATAGTCTCCAGGCCTCCAGTACACAGAATAAAGTGGTATAGACAATGAGTGAGTGAGTGCAATGATACTGTAGCTCTGTATCTGGAACTTGAGTCCTGTTCACTGGACTTCTGTCTTGTTAGGTAGATACATGTATGTTTCATTACTCATCCAAGTAGCTTCTTCAGCCTAAGGTAAGGTTAATAAGTTCCTCATATTTGAGTCCAAGGTCAAAGCATCCTCCTCTGTCAGAGTAAAGGCGGAGGGAAGACAATAGAGAGAGAGAGAGTCGTTAAAGTGTAACGACCAGCGAGAGTAAGGGAGCTTTTGTTTAAAGCTTAAGTACCAGTACGTGTTAAAGGAGAGGCTACAGACATCAAACTATCCATTTGGGTTTTTGGATAAGAACGGGATATGAGAATGTAGTCGTGAAAATGTAGAACTCTCAAAATTAGTATACCAGTACTGTGCAAAAGTTTGGTTTTACTTTACAGTAAAACTTTACAGCTGTTTTATTTACAGTACTGTGCAAAAGTCTTGGGAACATCCAAACAAAAGCCATATGCAATGATGGTTTTTGAAAACATCTCTACATTAAAAGAAACTTCAAAGCACTAAGTAATAACATAAACAATAAACGGTCAATATTTGGTGTGGAAACTCTTTGCTTGAACACATAAGCGGTGGTGTTCGATACAGATGTGTGCAGTATTCTAAGTAAAACAGCTGTTTTACTGAGCATGCTGGAGAATATGAGTTCTTTTGGTAACTTCGATACACTCGCTCCTTTCTATTTTCATACAAAACCCAGGAGTCGACATTATTGATTTTTTGCAAATATTCTTCTGTACTGTTATTTATTCATTAATTGCAGTGTACTGTACCTTTGTAGGGAATGGTCTTGTACATAATAATGCAGACATAATAAACTTATATCACAGTATTTGTACTACAGATAATATGGCGCCTAAGACTTTTACACAGTACTGTATGTATATTTACAGTACATAGTATATACAATTGTTTTTTTTTTTTAAACAACCAAAAACAACCATACAAACATGTGATGTGAACATTTGCCTATATGGCCTATTCTTCAATGTTCTGCAAACTCCTAAAGTGAATGAGTGTGTGTTTATGTGTGTCTGCCCTGTGATAGATTGGCACATTTGTATAATCGGTTAAAATGCAATAAAATTCAGTTCATCATACCTCCGTAGGTTGTGCTGAAAAAAAAAGGTGTATGTCACTCTAGACTGCACAATCCTGAGCTCTGTATATGTTTCTTAATAAAATAGGAAAACTTAAAATGGACATAATGCTCTGGGTTTAAAGAGCTACAACAAAGAGCATTGTAAAACTAGCACTGTAGCTGTAAAACGTATAGGCACAGACGATAAACTACAGTCTTTCCTTGGAGGAGCCTCCTCTCTAAATGCAAAATGTATCTACAGTATAGGATATATTGCCTAGCCGGAGGTCAAACTGGTATATAAAGTAACGTCCTGCAGTTATAAATTAGCATAGATTAGAATAGAGTAGATTCAACTAGATTAGATTCAACTTTTTTGTCATTGTCCAAAGTGCATGTAGGGAGCCAGTGAAATTCTGTCCTCCTGTCACACGATAGCCTTTAATTGTTGTTTATATCGCTTTGCAACTCTTTCTCTCATTTCTCCTGCAGTGAAAACATATCGGTTTGGGCGAGCTGAAAGTTGGCACTTTAGTTTCCTCAAATTCGAATTCAATGCACCATCTGGAGTCTGGGCTTGTATTAAGCGCTCGGGCCAACAGTGATGGTGGAACAGTGGGCAAAATATCATTACCATGCTGATTATATAGTATATCTCGGCCAAGACTTGCTGCAGTTCATTACCTTCATTTTAGAAATGGCAGTAAAGAAATCGAGTGCTAGTAACATTTAGTCCAAAAGTTAAGATCAGGAACGTAGGAACATTTACACCATAATCACACATCAGTGTTTACTGTAAGCCCAAGCACATAGCAATGACTTGGGAGTAATAGTTTGAACAATTTAAAGATAAAAAGATAAGAACAATGTTTATTATGTTTATTGTAACAATGCTTTAACAATAATATATTTAAATGCCAACAACACTCTAATGCTCAGGATAAGAAACAGGAACAGCGATAACTGTATTCAGAATATAAACATAGCAATACGACCTTAATTAAAAAGTTAAGAGCAGAGAAGTAGGAATAAATTATATAGCAATTGTTTACAGTATATATGTTCACAGCATCAACACATATTATATATTAAGATAAACACACAGTCAAAAGGCCGACAAATTAGTGTGTGTGTGTGTGTGTGTGTGTGTGTGTGTGTGTGTGTGTGTGTGTGTGTGTGTGTGTGTGTGTGTGTGTGTGTGTGTGTGTGTGTGTGTGTGTGTGTGTGTGTGTGTGTGTGTGTGTGTGTGTGTGTGTGTGTGTGGTTGTGTGTGTGGGTGTGTGTGTGTGTGTGTGTGTGTGTGTGTGTGTGTGTGTGTGTGTGTGTGTGTGTGTGTGTGTGTGTGTGTGTGTGTGTGTGTATGTGTGTGCCCTGCGATGGATTGGCACCCTGTCCAGGATGTACCCCTCCCCTAGACCCTAAGGATAAGCATTGTATAAGATTAATGAATAATTCTATACTGTATAATTTAATCATAATAACACTTTCTGTCTTTTGTCTAAATTAATACTTTATGCTAATGATAATAATGTTAATTCTTTAGCCTTGCAAGAGTAGAAAGAGTAGTTTGCATGTACTGTATATACTTTTATACAGTACATTATATTTCCACAGCAATAACAATGCATTGCTTTAAGATAAGAAGAGGACTAGAGCAGTTTTCTATAGTATTAACTGTTTATTATTACCTATATACAATAGCAGTTACGAATATGAATCCTTAGCCGGGCGGATGGACTGATACATTTATCCTCATGGTTTGTCAAACAAAAACGAATTTAGCCTCTGCAGTAGCAAAAGCCTCTACCAGATGTTACACCTTGAGTCCATAGTACTGACAGATGCAGCATTGCACCTCTTAAGGTGTTTATAGACAAACAATCACCTCTTTTAAAAGCACATTCTCCTTGAAAAAGTCTAGACACATTAAGTTGATTGGTGTCGGTCCAGTGCGCTGCTTTGACTGGAGTCTTTGCGGTGTATGTCGTCTCGTGAATGGATTCCAGATACTGCAATTTGTGGAAGAAAGATAAGAAAGTAAGATTTTTGTTAGTGTAATGAAAAGATTTAAGATTAGTATTTTTTCCTTATTGGTATATCAATCAGAAGCAGATATTTTATATCCATCCATCCACTCATCTTGAATGTTGCAGTCCAACTAAGGACTGACCATTGTATTTATTTCCATTTTAACACCGCGGTAGGACCTCCGGTCAACATTCACATGCGCATTCACACAGCACGGGCAATTCGGAAACGTCGGTTAGCCTAATCTGCATGTCTGTGGGAGGAAACTGGAGTAACCCAAGAACATGCAAACTCCATGCACACAGACCCCAAAGCAGAAATCGAACCCAGACCCTAAGCACCTAAGCCTTCTTATACAGTATATATATATATATATATATATATATATATATATATATATATATATATATATGTGTGTGTGTGTATATATATATATATATATATATATATATATATATATATATATATATATATTTTTTTTTTTTTTTTAGATACAGTATATATTTGCCATAAATAACTTAAAACAGTTACATAACAGTATTTTGCCAGGCCATGCTCATTATTCTTACACTTTGAACACACTGAACATTGAAACATAATCATAAAAAAAAAGTCAAGAGTTTTGGGGATCTGTGCAGAAGCTCGTCTCCCCCGACCCTTCGCTCACTCGTGTTTGGTCCGATTGCACAACATGACGTGGGACGTAAAAGGGCTTGAAAAACTCTTCAAGGTGCACAAAAATCATGTCGATCAAAAACAATTCACCCTTTCAAAAATGGCCCTGAACTCAATGTAAAATCTTTAATGGGGTTTGTAGAGTGGACACACACACTGAAAAAACACTTTTGGACCACTTTAGGAAAACACTCAATTTTCGAAATACACACATGAATCCTGACATCCCAGGAATTTAAAGGCTCCTCTTTTAAACAATCCACGATACGGATTGGATCCAAAGGGTTCGGCACCTACAGTTCCTCATGCTGTATGTAAGTATCAAACAGTACAGGAGTGCCATTGCTGCTGAACATTATGCTGGATAATTTCTCTGTGCCTGTGAGTTTCATGAGCAGGAGAAGGAGAGGCTGCAACCAGTAGTCCAAGCCATTCCCCCTACATTCTCTCGCTCACATAAACACACACGCATAGCCACTCGCACTCCCTGATATCAAAAACCATATACAGTCTCATTAGTGCTGAGAAGTCCGGCCAGCCAGATCATTTAGCTCAGCTCAGCAATAAGAGCCGTCACTTTTGGCTCAGAAACAGCTCTTCATTTAGTACTATTTCCAGCTTTTATAACTCGGGCCAAATTTGTCACTGTTTCGACGTGTGATAAATTATTTCGTGTAAATATACTGACCCAGAATACTAATAAAATTTCACATTATGTTTGGTATAAAACCATTTATGTGCAAATTATCCAACATATGTGTAATGAATGTTTTAGTTATACTGTACGTCGTAAACTCTAAATAAAATGCATCTGGTTCTTGTGTACAGTTCTTATGCTGCTGAAATGTCCAGATCAAATCAAAATAATCAAAATATAAATCAAAATAAAAAATTTAATAGATCAGATGGCTGGCGCTGGGGCCTTGCACCTCCAGGCTCCAGGTTCGATTCCCGCCTCGGGTCTGTGTGCATGGAGTTTGTATGCTCTCCCTAGCAGATATTCTAGCATGAAGGCCTGATTCACACAGTCTCCTCTTAACAGTTGTTCTAGAGACGTGTCTGCTGCTAGAACTCTGTGTGGCATTGACCTGCTCTCTGATCTGAGCTGCTGTTAACCGCCGATTTCTGAGGCTGGTGACTCGGATGAACTTCTCCTCCGCAGCAGAGGCGACTCTCGGTCTTCCTTTCCTGGGGCGGTCCGCATGTCAGCCAGTTTCTTTGTAGCGCTTGATGGTTCTTGTGACTGCACTTGGGGACACGTTCAAAGTTTGCCCAATTTTTCCGACTGACTGACCTTCATTTCTTAAAGTAATGATGGCCGCTCGGTTTTCTTTACTTAGCTGCTTTTTTTTCTTGCCACAATAGGTGTTTCCAAACTTTTGGTCTGTACTGTAATGTCCTTTTTCAAAGAATGTATCATGAATGTTAAGCAACACCTCCCCGTCATTTATTACTGCTGGAGCAACAGTAAGAGCAGTGCCAGATCGTACTGGCGTCAACATTCTCCAAAAATCTTTTGAACACATCTACGTCACTTGTGGCAGCCGCCCGTGGGACGTTTCTCTGCTTCGCTGATCACGTGACGGAAGGAAGCAACGTGATTGGCTTGTAAAAATTGCTTGCCTTTGGTTAAGTGCATTAGTGAAGCAAGGGAACAAATAGAGTAGGTTTTAACTTTCATAACCGTGTTCTGCAATAAGCATGACTCAGCAGTTGTGAAATCACCCACCTACTGTACAGACACCACCATCTTCACAGGAACGTTAAACACTTCCATTATTGGGTTGATCTTTAATTCAACATACTGTACGTGACTGACAGTAGCCTATATACAGGAGGCACACGACCACCCTGACACTCTGGGCTCAGGCTACAAGAAGAAGCCAGGGAGGCATAAAGACAGGAATCGGGCTTCAATCAGAGTAAAAGTATCCAAGCTGTCAAAATGGAAATGGGACATGTGACAACAGCATTGTAAAACCCAAGGTGCCTTTATCTGTATTGAATATATAAGCAAGGTGATCAGTCTGAAACAGCAAGGTTTAATATGCAGTTCCATCTTCCTGTGATAACTCCTTTCTATTTATTTATTTATTTATTTATTTATTCCCTTTCGACGTTTTTGTTTGTGCAACGAGTCCGGAGATGTGTACAGATACAGTATGCTTACTGAGGACCATTATCACTGAATATGTCAAGGTGACTGATGAACGTTTCTGAAGAGGTTTGCTAATGTACGCTTATCACTGACATGGAAGCGCTTTATACCAGTATGTTGAGAGATGACTTCTAGAGTGTTCCAGGGCTCGGAAATGTGTCCCAGAATGCTTATTAGTGTCTCTGCAACCCACTGGCATGCCAAGGGAGATTCGTTAACACCTAAATCAAACATCGATCCTGCAGCAGGCCAGACTAAAAGGTGAAATATAGCGGCTCTCTGCTGGGAAGAGATACAGGGATTAAGATACGCGGCTATCTTTACACGGATGCCTCCCCTGAGCATAGCTCGACTATTTTTCATTGAGCACACCTGGGGATACCCCTCCACTGAATATGAACATCTGAATGGCCTCGGATTTCTTAACCCTTATAATATGACCCATTTAAAATTTTATGGAGCAATGCTAAAAATCCCCCCCCCCCCACACACACACACACACACACACACAATGTACTTGTGTGCTTGATGTGCTTGACTCAATTATGTTTTTTGTGTATCATTAACTCAGTTTTGCAAAATAAAAAGGCAATAATATCTCTCATACTGAATATTATCATCACCACACTCTCTAGAACACGTATCCTTTGGGGACTCAGGGCACTAGCTGGGATACCCCCTGGACTGTGCCAACCCATCACTGGGTAGAAGCACACACACTCATTTGCACACTACAGACATTTTGTAAAAGAACAGGGAGAAGTGAACACACACACACACACACACACACACACACACACACACACACCTGAAGCCTCAACCTCGAACCCTCAACCCTGGAGGTGCAAGGCCACAGATGCCATGCCACCCAGGCATCACCGTGTTCGACCATAAACCAGACACATGACAAGCAAAGAGGACAAAGGATTACTTTTGGATGATTTAGATTTAGGGTCTTTTTCTAAAATACAAACTAATATATATATAAAAGTAGGGTTACAGGGTTAAACATTTTTCCTTTATTAGAAATTTTGACTTTTATTTTACATTTATTTTTTATTTTTTTTTTTAAATCTGCCAGAATTATGAACCAAAAAAACTTTAACACCACTAATGATACGGAACTCTTAAATTCTTATCGCAGGTCTATATATATATATAGCGTTAGCTGTGATTTCTACTGTACCACTCCCCTGAAGTAAAGTCTTTATGGCGTGGTAGAATATCTTGATATAATGACACGCTGTGTTTTCTGTCATATTACCTTCAAGAGAGACGAAACAGTTAAGTAGTTAGGTACCAAAAGGAACTAACCTGATTCACTAACCTGTTTTAAACATAAATTCTAAAAGTATATACACTGTATAGTAATTTGAATATACAGTGTATATACAGTGCATACAGTATGTATACTAATATATATATATATCCAGAGGAGAAGTTCATTTAGAGTCTCTAGCCTCAGAAATCACTAAGTAACAAACAGCACCTCAGATTAGAGCCGTTATGAAGGATTTACAGAGCATGAGTAGCAGATATACATCTCAATATCAACTGTTCAAAGGAGATTCTTGTATATTTTGGATGCGTTTGGATGGTAGTTTTTTTGTTGTACAGTATAAGAGGTATAAAAAAATCATGAGGTGCTGGTAATGGAAAATGTTGTTCAGGGTTATAATATCAATTGTTTGTTTGTTTGTTTGATTGTCTGTTTTTACCATATCACGTCTCCACATTAACCAATTCCATCATCCATCAACATAATAATATATTCCATAAGTGGAATTCAATCAAACGGGATATCTTGAAAATAAATGATGTTTTTTTTAATGATTAGTATAGGACTCCTTTTCATTACAATCTTAATTCATTCTCACTGAGACTCAATAACCACAACTACTGTAAGTCATTCTGGAAATAAGTTCCAGATATAACTCACAACTGAGCTCTCTTCATGTTTTCCGCCCTCACAGGCAAGCACATGGGATGAAACTTCCACAGCTCTCCTAATAAGAAAGAAAGGATATGAGGGAGGGAAATGTATCATCACACATATACATATGCTCTGAGTGTGGCATCCTAAGCCGAAGGCTCAACCCTGCCTGGGCCGTTCGTGGTGCTTCTGGAGACTTTTCATGATTTTCTCTCTCACTCTTCCTCTTTTTCTATTTCCTTTCTGCTCAGAATTCAAAGGCCAGAGGCGATGCCCCAGCAGCCTACTGGAATACAGAATTAATGACCGTGTCCTTGTCCTTGAGAGCAACCATATACGAATAACTCGAGGCTCTCCGGAGACTGCCGTGTAATTCGGACGTGCTTTATCACAGTTGCACTGTATGTGGAGATAACAGACAGGTACAGCAGGCCAGCAGTGATATAACTGCCTGTTTGTCTCTATAACACCATGGATTCAGAGGATGAGCCCTTGTTGCTCCAGGCTATGTGGGACTTTAGTGAGTACGAGGAACAACATGATGAAGAGGAGAAGGAAGTTTGCGATGAAGGAGTTGAAGTGATCAGGGGAGAGCCGGTTTGTAGAGGAATATGGTGGGTGGTAGGATCGATTTACACTCGGCCCTGGGCCAGTGGAGTGGTTCTTGTTGTAGGCTTCCTGCTTCCCTTGACTCTTTCTGCCTACATGTTCATCTACTGCGAGCCGCTGGACATTGATCTCTCCTACAGTGCCTTTGAAGTAAGGAGCCATTCATCTGCAGAGCGCTTCGATGCACTCACCATTGCTCTGAAAAGCCAGTTAGGGTCTTGGGATAGACACCGGCGTGATGCAGAGGGGTTTGATTTTGAATCAAATGCTCTTAGGGATTTCCTGTTGCTAAAATTAAACAGACAAGAGAACGAGCCAGCGGTGGCCAATCATACACTACTATCGGAGGTTTTAGAAAATAGCCACGGTACATTTAGGGACGCACAAAAGCAAGGAGACGGCATCAACCCTAAAACAAAGCAAACTATGACAATGTTGCATGGTGAGAAACAAGAAGGAAAAACGAGACAAACTAGAAAAGCGACTGAATCGAACAGAACACGAGTGACTGCTGTCCGAAAGCCAAGATTCGCAGGTTACTCGTACCTTCAGACCCAGGCACTCTGGAGGATAGAGCTAGTGTTTGTGGCTCAGGGCGACAAGGACAACAACATCTTCACCCCGGAGCGTCTTCACACCATCCACCATGTGGAGCGCCTCCTCATGCAACATCCACAGTTCCAGAAGTTTTGCTGGAAGCCTCTGGAGGTGTTGAGAGACCTTCCTCTGGGGCCTTCATACTGCTCACCCCCTAGCTCCCTTCTCTCCTATCTCTACCCCAGTGAGCGAGGAGGGAAGATCTACTTTGACGGCATGGGCTCAGACCTGGCAGACATACAAGGTGAGTCATACTACATTGCCTTTTATTGGCTATAATTGCAATAAACTGTATTCTCTTGATTGGTCGTCTATACTGTAAGCTTAACCACTAAGCCACCATGGTGCCATCAAAGGAATTAATATACCTTAATGTTTTTGATTAGCTTCTGTCCATTTAATACAGGAATGTATAACAGCATTAAACTTGATATATGCATGTCATGTACAGCTGCAGTTATTAAACAAAATCCAGGAAAAATATGCGACTTGCTCAGATTCTCCTCCTCCTCCTCCTCCTCCTCCTCCTCCTCTTTGGCCCAGGTGCTTTGAGTCTGGCGATCACCCACCCCCAGTTTTATTGGTATGTGGATGAGACACTCACTCCAGACAGCCTTCATTCCTCCCTCCTTCGTAGCGAGATCCATTTTGGAGCACCACTACCATCTTTCTACTCTCTACAAGATCGACCCCTGGAGCAGAGACGAAGATTCAGGGACTTTGTGGTCCAGTATGCTGATATTCTGGCTCAGCAGTCCACCAGGTTAGATACAAATCACTACACTCCTTTAACAACCCGATCATGTGAATGTTGTGAAGGTTGGCTCAGTAATGTCAAGTCTTATTTTTAGATATGCAATACATATTCAATGTAAGTCCCAGATTCAAAGTCCCAGTTTTTTTTTTGAGGAGTCTTCAAGTCACAGCAGGACTTTTGATCGTGCAGAATAACAGACACATAGTTATGAGAGTAAAAACTCCCTTTATGTCGCTATATAATCCCTTGCTACTGTACGCTAATGCACTTAACCCAGCGTTTCTCAGACGCTGGAGATTTCACGTCTAAAATGCTGTCCTCTCAGGAACTCCTTTAATGGCCCAAACATGTGGAAATAGCTTGGAGCGAGGTCCGGACAGTATGAGGTATGGGGCAATAACTCCAAGCCGAGTCCCTGCAGCGTGCAAGTGGTGTTGGTGAACAATTGTGTGTACAGTTCCCATAGATAGATGCAGCTCTTCTGCAAAGTGACAAGTTAAATGTAAATTTTTAAGAATCATGCGTTCCACTTGTTGAATGTTCACGGGAACGACTGCAGTGGGATCCAAGCCACCTCAGCCGGGATCGTCATTCAAATGTTTAACTGCGACAAAGAGTCCCTTCACTGTACTGTGCTTGAAATCTTCTGTAAATTCTTTCCCATCGAGGGGTCACCACAGTGGACCATCTGATCAGCACAAGACTTGGCACAGGTGTCTTTCCTTACAAACCCTCCCATTTTTCTAACCACACTTGGGACCAGCACTGCATCCGGTTGCTGGGTAGTATAGGATGTGGCAGCCCACCAACAGCGGGGCTCAAACCTTGCTCCTCATATCCTCAAACCAACATCCTTATGCTCCTGAGCAACAGCTAATTGAAACTTTCTTTCAGCTGCTTTTATCAAGTGGGCGCCACAATGGACCATCCTATCCACACACCCCATGACACAGGTTTTACACCGGATGCCCTTCCTGACACAACCCTCCCATTTCTCTAACCAGGGCTTAGAAGCGGCACTGCACACAGTGGCTGGTTAGTGTGGGGTGTGGCAACCACAGGGGGCGGGGCTTGACCTGGATCAAGCTGCCTAAGCCACCAATTCCTTTCTTAAAGTCTTCTGTAAATGTCAATTGATTGGACACCTTGATTAACGAGAGATTTTATCACAAGTCCCGAATTGACTTGAACTAATGAACTGGTAACCTGGTGTATTTCATTCACAGTGGAATCCAAACAGATGAGTCTCAAATGAGTCGAAATATTTGAAGATATTTTTTTAATAATTACTAATTAGAACATTGCACTTTTGTTTCATTCTAAGCTCCACCTAATTAGCATCGGCTCCTGCTATTATCACATTACTGAGAGTCCTGTTCTCACCTGTTAGCTAACTAATCCATCATGAAACTTAACTCCAAGGTTAACAAGATTAGTATTCTTCCAGTTCATGCATTGCATTTACAAAGTGACTTTCTGAGAGCGTTTTTTTTGTTTTTTTTAAGTCGCTATGCTTTGAGATTCACATTATTTTCATTATTTCATTTCTTTTAATGACCCTATAGATAATAAAATGACATAATTGTCTCCATCAAAATAAGTATCCCTTTAGGGTGGGCTAAGTGTGCTGAGATGTAATTAAGATAATCCATATTACATCCCTCGGAACAGACATACCGAGAGATATTTTTGTTCCCTGTTTCTAAGAACTCTGCATAATGCAGACCTGCTGGAATTGCTAGCAAGAAAATCGTATCAATCAGAGAGAATTGTACCAGGAAAACTACATTCTTAACAGAACGTTTTACGAAGTGTACACCTCTTTGTCTGTAAACTACGTTGGCAGAGAAGTGCAAAACAAAATAACAAATTAAAAAACAAAATAACAAAACCTAAACCAAAATAACAAATAAAATAACAAAACTGAAAACAAAATAACAAATTCCAAAACAATATAACAAAATCAAAACACAAAAAAAATAAGAAAACCAAAAACAATACAACAAATCAGAAAACACAACGACATATCCAGAAAGAAAATCCCAAATGAGAAAACACAACGACAATTCAGTCAAGCCGGAAAAGGTAGGTATAGTTTGCAAATGAAATTCTTATTGCTGATTGGAAGAGACATCTGTCACTCAAAACATACAAGCAGTACGGTCAAGTTAAGTCAAATTTATTTTTAAAGCTCATTTAACACAACGTAGTTGGCCAAGGTGCTGTACAATCCTAAAATACTAAAAAAAAAAAATCCTTAAAAGATAATTCATCTAAATGTTCCTTATACTGCAGTACTTCCTGTATATTTTGAATGACAGGTGTTTCGTCCAATCAGCGGTAAGAATCAACATTCTTACGTCGGGTTGCGAATTAAATCCTACCGCTAATCTTGAGTGGCAGATGTCTCGTCCAATCAGTGGTAAGAATGTCATTCGCAAGCCACACCTACCTTTTTTCAGCTTGTTGATTCTTACTGCTGATTGGACGAGACATCTGTTACTCAAAATATACAGGAAGTACTGCAGCCTCACGGACATTTAGATGTATTTCCATTTGAGGATTCACTTCAGTATTTTAGGATTTTACATTACTTTGGTCAACTAAGTTGTGCAAAATGTGCTTTTAAAATTAGTTTGACTTCACTTGTGACAGTACCGCTGGTATGTTTTGAGTGACGGATATCTCTTCCAATCAGCGGTAAGAATTTAATTCAAGAACTATACCTACCTTTTCCGGTTTGACTGAATTGTCGTTGTGTTTTCTCATTTGGCATTTTGTTTCTGGATATGTCGTTGTGTTTTCTTATTTGGTTTATTGTTTTGGGTTTTGTTATTTTGTTTTTGAATTTGTTATTTTGTTTTGGGTTTTGTTTTTTAAATTATTTTGGTTTGGGTCTTGTTTTGTTTTTTAATTTGTTATTTTGTTTTGGGTTTTGTTTTTGAATTTGTTATTTTGTTTTGGGTTTTGTTTTTTAATTTGTTATTTTGTTTTGGGTTTTGTTTTTTAAATTATTTTGGTTTGGGTCTTGTTTTGTTTTTTAATTTGTTATTTTGTTTTGGGTTTTGTTTTTTAATTTGTTATTTTGTTTTGGGTTTTGTTTTTTAATTTGTTATTTTGTTTTGGGTTTTGTTTTTTAAATTATTTTGGTTTGGGTCTTGTTTTGTTTTTTAATTTGTTATTTTGTTTTGGGTTTTGTTTTTTAAATTATTTTGGTTTGGGTCTTGTTTTGTTTTTGAATTTGTTATTTTGTTTTGGGTTTTGTTTTTTAATTTGTTATTTTGTTTTGGGTTTTGTTTTTTAAATTATTTTGGTTTGGGTCTTGTTTTGTTTTTGAATTTGTTATTTTGTTTTGGGTTTTGTTTTTGAATTTGTTATTTTGTTTTGGGTTTTGTTTTTGAATTTGTTATTTTGTTTTGGGTTTTGTTTTTTAAATTATTTTGGTTTGGGTCTTGTTTTGTTTTTTAATTTGTTATTTTGTTTTGGGTTTTGTTTTTTAATTTGTTATTTTGTTTTGGGTTTTGTTATTTTGTTTTTGAATGTTGTTTTGTTTTTTAATTTGTTATTTTGTTTTGGGTTTTGTTATTTTGTTTTTGAATGTTATTTTGTTTTTGAATGTTATTTTGTTTTCTGTTTTGTTATTTTGTTTTGCGCTTCACGGCCACAGTTCATAAAACCGTTACAAAGTCACCCAGAGTGTAACTAAATGAAGTTGGCATGAAGCAAAAGTAATTGCAAGCACACTCAAATGCATCTTTCTCTTCCGATATCCTTTTTTCCTTCAGTGAATCATGCGTCCTTTCCTCTTCAGTGAATGTCTGGCAAGCAAATTTTATCTATGTTTATCATCATAGGAAGAAATCCAAATCCATGAATGTTAAGGCTAAACCGTATACAGTATGTTGCCACCTTTGTATAATTCCCTCTGAATCACAAACAATTCCTAGTCGATGCGCTTCAATTCACCTTCTTTCTTTGACAGTCTCCCTGCACTTCTTTTCAGCACACTGTTCATCTCTTTCTCAGCAAACCAAAGGTGTCTACATAATTATCGCTCAAAATGGGCTCAACACATGCAGTGATCTAATAAGATAATTCCATGTTCTTCCATCAAACCACCCGTGCTGAGCAGCCTCCTTTTTTCATCCATGTTAATATCGCCTTTTGTGCGTTGAGTCTTGTTCATGATTAATTTGCTCTCTTTCTCTTCCCGCATATCTCCTCCCTGCTGTCCTTGTACTTCTCCTTCCATCTCTTTCACAGCAAGGTGAAGGTGCTGTACGGGGGGACCGAGCTTTTTGACGATGAAGTCAGAAGGACGTTCCACAGTGACATGTTGCTGGCGTTATTCAGCGGCACCTGTATAGCCCTGCTGGTCTATATCCTTACTTCTTTTTCACGTAAGCGCTTTCATGTAACCATTTCTCTCGGCTTGTCGGAATGCAGCAGAAGCATGAAATTCTACTTTGGATGTATATTTAAGGTAAAATGTTGTTTAAAAAAAAAAACTTCTACTTCTACCTCCTACTGTATAACTCTATTAAACCAAACCACTGAGAATGATTCCATTTTTTATGCTGCATCAACATAACGTTTATTCATCTGGACATACTGGATTTTTTTAGAGAAAGGTTTAACTCATTAACTCATCTAAACCTCCTCCACTTTCTTCTTCTTTGTGTATAGTGTTTCTGACTTTCTTTGGCCTGGCTAGTATCGGCCTGAGCTGCCTGGTGGCTCTGTTCATCTATCATGTGGTGTTCGGGGTGAAGTACCTGGGCATTCTTAATGGTGTGGCAGCCTTCATTATCATTGGCATTGGTGAGTGCTCACAGACTGTTTTCATTAGGTTTTAAGGTTATTATTATTATTTTCCTTTAAGCTAGTGCGGTCAATCGATTAAAAAAGTAGTAGTGTGTGAATGCGGACCGGAGGTCCTACCACGGTTGTGAAAATGGGAATGAATCCAATGGTCACCATTGGACTCTACGGCTCCTAGTTGGACTGCAGATGTTTCTAGATTGATGGATGGAAATTTCATTTATTAGCATCAACAGTATGCCCCCTAGTGGCTCAGAGGTTACCATGCCAGGCTCTCACCGCAGTGACCGGAGTTCAAGCCCCTCTCAGGCTGTCGGTTTGGAATTAACATTGTTTTAGAGGCATTTGTTCAACATCATCCTATTAATATGTAGTCAACAAAGTTCCACCATCTTTTCTTTAAGTAATTCTAACTTTTAAAAACAACATAATACCGATGTTGTCCCAGCATCAGTACCATTACCAAATTACTCTGACTCTCACTCCTGGGCGGCTCGGAGCCTATCCCAGGAGACTTAGGGCATGAGGCAGGGTACACCCTTGACAGGGTGCCAATCCATCACAGGGTACACACATACACACACACTACTGGCAATTTGGGAATGCCAATTAGCCTAATCTACATGTCTTAGGACTGTGGGAGGAAACTGAAGTATGCAAACTCCATGCACAGGAATCGAACCTGGTCAGAAATTCGAACCCCCAAGGTGCAAGGTGATAGCGATAAGCCCCAGTCCACTGCGCCATCCGTCAACAAATTAACATCAGCAGAATGTTTTCACAAGCAAAAATTCCTTCTGGGTAGCCAATAATATCTCTAATAAAATCTAATCAAATCCTGTTGTCTTATACATCCATACATCCAAGAAATCCGTAGCACGTTCTACTTCTGCTATAGACACTGTCCTCAGTCGTCACATTGTCAGTATTCTGCCAACCTTATCCAAGTGATCCATATAATCCCAAGATTTCACCATTGAGCCAAGTAGTCAAGTCAAGAAGGCTTTTATTGTCACTTCAATCATGTACAGTTTAGTACACAGTGAAAAGAAACAATGTTCCTCCAGGACCAAGGTGCTACATACAACATAAATTAACAAAAAAAAAAAAAAATTAACTAGCTAACTTAGAGACCAAATTAGCCATGCTGCAAATTTAATCTTACCTTTAATGGCTCAGCAAAGGCAGATCCCTTTATAAACCTACACCGATTCCTCATCTGATATTACTGTAGCCTGGGGAAATTCCCAATTCAAGGAGTTTGGCATCGACGGCAAGCCTTTATTACAGCAAAGCTCCGTAAGGCATATGGAGCTTTCTTTGAATGCTCTTCTTGAGCCAAGGAAAAATCGTTTCCTTCTTTCTATCTCTTCTATTCCAGGTGTAGATGATGTGTTTGTGTTCATCAGTACGTTCAGGCAGGCAGCTCATTTTGTAGGAGCCGAGCAGCGTATGATCCACACGATGAAGACGGCGAGTCGAGCCACCTTTCTCACCTCCTTCACAACGGCAGCCGCCTATGCAGCCAATGCTTTCTCCCAGGTACGGATACGAAACCATTCTTACATAGCAAAATAGCCGAATTGCAAAGATGAAACAGCTTCACCACCAACTGGTTAATGTTGTTTACGCTGGGTCACCTTCCTGCATCAGTTCAACGGCTATTCATCTTAAACCTCAGAAGTCTATCGATACAATCAAAATGTCCACATTCGAAATAAACCCTGGTGTTTTGTCTCTATTCAGACAC
Organism: Clarias magur; assembly: GCA_013621035.1. Lineage (NCBI taxonomy): Eukaryota > Metazoa > Chordata > Actinopteri > Siluriformes > Clariidae > Clarias > Clarias magur. The sequence continues at coordinate 386,653 of QNUK01000510.1, read as the reverse complement.
GTACAATGATGCTGCATTTAAACCTGTTGCTGAATGACCTGCTTATGATCGGTATAGGGATTGATTGCTTGAAAGGACTTTCTTGAAAGCCTGCTGTGTCGAGAACAATTAACTTCAAAATTGAAAACGCAATAGCGAATAAATAAAAGTACAGAGAAATACTGGTTCAATCCAAAGGTATTGCATCTCTTCTAATATTGCTAAAGCTATGAAGCTGTACGAGAGTGATTTTCACTGATTGTTTACTATTTTTTCATCACCAACCTGCATCGGAAGTAAGTCTCTACACCTAATAAATTATTCAGCAATAGCAAGTAAGACATTTGGGTGCCATGACATAACAATAACAAATAAAATAAAAAATCACTGGGACTATAAAGAAAACAAAATGACATGTCGCGAGCATTGACTGTATAGAAAGCATAAAATCCCCTGGCACTGTTAATGAGCCGCATGCTGACAGATGTTCGGAAGCATCCCGAAGACAAGATTGAGACAGAAAGGATTAAATAAGCTGTAACGACATTGCAATAAAACAATAATAGAACTATAACGCAAGGCTTTTAGATTTGAGTGTCATCAGCTCATGTTTATTCAGTACATGAAAATGAAAATGCAGATTTATTTATTTTTTTTTTTGGTTGGAATAATAAAATATGTTTAAAAAAACAAAAACAAAAAAACAGCATAATTAGAATCATATTTGACATCTGGACACCAGACAGTTGGCTCCACTTTATGCATTATGTATGCAGATCCCAGCGGTGCATGACTTTAGTCTGTTCATGTCTCTCATCGTGAGCTGCTGCTGGCTCTGGGTGTCCATTCTGATGCCTGCCGCATTGTGCGTTTGGAACGAGTGTGCCGCTGCCCGCGCTAACACCTGTATGAAATGGTAACGTCGGATAAAAGCTTCAGATTTTGCTCATGCTGAGTGATATCTATTGATCTGCCCGGATATGGTTTGTAATGGTTGTTGTTTACTGGATTTCCCACAGGTGGAGTACTCTGAATACACTCTCGGTCAATCTGAGCCCTCTTTCTGATGAGGATGATGATGTGGCTCTTTTGACAGTAGAGACAGAACCAGGTGTGTTTGATATCAGTTCCAAGATTGATTAAATTTTTTTTTAATTCTGTCAGTATACTAGGTATCATATGTATAGCCGGTAAAGAGTTTGTAGAAATAGTTGAAAGGTTAAAGGTAAAAATAATCTGATGAGCTTTAATATAATCAGTGAAATTTTTATTTCAGGTCTTTCTGTACAGCAGAACACTTTGTCTACACTTTGTCTAACTTAATTATTATATATATATATATATATATATATATATATATATATATATATATATATATATTTTTTTTTTTTTGTAAGGTTGAGTATCTTGCACCTTGTTTACACTACGTTCTTCTTTTGTTGCCAGCCAAATAAACTCCCTGTTCGGTAACCGGAGAGTGAATCACAGATGAGAAATCAAAAAAGTCGATCGGATAAAGATGAAGTTCTGTCTCAAAACAGCTCCAGCGCGTTCGAATTCCTTCATTCCACTACAGCGCTGTTATTGCAGCCATGCACATCTAAAGTAATCCCAGTAAAAATATTCCGTTCATCTTTTCTAATTACAGTAATATGTACTGGTGCAGGTGTTTGTTTACGTTGAGCAAGTAGCGCATTAGTAGCTTATTTTTAAATAAACGATTAAATCTGGCACATAACTGCTCATATTTTGATTTCACTTCTCTTGCAAGTTAAACTTCTGTCCAGTGGTCTATTTAAGACGCGTCCACACTTTGGCGCATGCGCTGTACACATTTCTAATCTGGCGCATAACCTCACGCCATAACCTCATGGCGAAAGTTTAACTTCAGGCAAAGGCCAAAGTCCTGCTAAAGTTTCATTCAGTTCTGTCCAGACAGTATTGTGTGATGATGTGACAAATTCTGGCTGGACAGACATACAGACATACAGACATCACTGGAAAAAATAAATTGTAAATTTTACGGTAAAAAAACGGCAGCTGTGGTTGCCAGAGGTTTACCATAAAAAATAATAGGTAGCAACATTGTACAGGATTACACTCATTATACTGTATATTCCTATGGATTTTAATTATTTCTTTTTTTTTTTCTAGCCTGGCCGGGAATTAAACCCAGACCCTGGTGGTGCAAAGCAACGGTGCTAGCCACTACACTACTGTGTTTGCTGTGCAAGTGTTGTGGTTGTTGGACTTCCTCGGTTTCCCCGCGTCCCCTGCACGACTTGCACTCCAACAACGACACTGTTTGTGTAGCGAGCACGGTAGTGTAGTGGTTAGCACTGTCGCCTTGCACCGCCGGGGTCTGAGTTCGATTCCTGGCCAGGCTTGAAAAAAAACAAACAATTGAAATCCGTAAAATGAGTGCGATTCCGTACAACCTAAAAACATTGCTACCATACTTTTTACGGTAAACTTCTGGCAATCACCGTAAAATCTACGCTTTATTTTTTTTACAGTGCAATAACGTATTTTTTACGGTCAAATTCTGCCAACCACAGCTGCCAGTTTTTTACCGTAAGATTTACGTTTATTTTTTACAGTGTATAAACAGGCTGGTTTTGGGTTTGTGTTCTTCAATGCATAAAACAAAGATATCATTGAAAGAGCGAGTTCTGACCGATGTACAGACAAATCCTTTTTTTTTTTTACTTTTACTTATATAGATCATGCATTTGTGTTATTATAGTAGTGAATTCGTGCAAGAATGTATGGGTCACTAGGCGTATACTAGGCATCTTTTCCCATCTTTTCCACCTACACGGCAGACGACACATGCTGATGTCAGTGCTCATGTCAGCCTCATTTCCCTCGGCATCAACAACACCTATTTGTTCAGCAGGTCACTCTCCACCCAGCTATGACTGCGGTGATGGACAGCTTAGCGTCATACCTCATTCCTTTCTCATACCTCATTCAGTCAACTGACAATGTTCTCTATAAAACAGGGAGAACGGTACATGCTGTATATTAACAACATATTGGATATATAGTCATAGATACAGTAGCCAAGTCAGCCAAGGGAGGAGTAAAATCCTAGTCTGGCACTGATCTAATAAAGATAATAGAGCAAGCCGAAGGATGTGGTCAAAGTGTCCAGGTGATAAATCTAAGGAATGAACAGAGCACTAACATGATCGGCTGCATCAGTCAGGAGTTTGGTATTCGCGCTAGAATATTGTGCCTGCTCTAATAGGATCAAAGATTGACCAACAAATACAAAGCAATTTCAAAGGATGTATGCTGAAATAAAATGATAGTCAAGAGATAGCAAAAACAATCAAACAGATATACATATCTAGGCGGTCGTCACATACTGTATCAAAATACATCATATGATGTTCTCGTGAATTATGATCAAGGTTAAGAACATGTTATTTTTTATTCGTTTTAATAAAACCTATTGGAAAACACTATGGTAGTAATAGGGAAAGCTGGAAAAGCATGTTTTTTCTGGCACAAACAGTATTTCTCTATAAGTATTAATACTCATGTCTGACGTTCATTTCCACTAATATAATGTTGAAGAAGAACTAACCTGCTTATCTTCTGCAAGTCGACATAATCCTGCATTCTGTTACCCCAGTAAAGCTCAATTTACTGTACACATTCAAATTAAACATGATCTTAAAATAGGTTCTCTGAACATACAGTAGGCAGATGTTTATTTAAACAGCTGTATGTACAGTATGAATATGTATAAGTCTTTGTACCCCTGCCATGCATCGTCTGCTGAAGCACGTCACAGAGAAGACGGTTCACAGTGAACGTAACCTGCTTGTCAATCTGCTCCAGATCTTCACGATTCCGAGACGGATGCTGCTCTGCTGCCGCTGCCAGACGGAGAAGGAGAAGGGAACATCGGGTTGGTCAGCGCCAAGCTGCAGAGGGCACTGCGATCCTGGGTGGCTGAGCCTGCACTGAAGAGACGTAAAGCGATTATAGGTGAGGCTGAAGCTCAGAGTATTTCCGATTTATTAAGGCGCTGTTCATCTTATAAACCATCTGAAGAATACGGTGGCCGAGAAGTGCAAAACAACTTAACAAAATGAAAACAAAATAACAAATTAAAAACCACAATAACAAAACCCAAAACAAAATAAAACATTCAAAAACAAAATAACAAAACCCAAATCAAAATAACAAATTAAAAAACTAATTTGTTATTTTGTTTTGCGTTTTGTGAATTTGTTTTCGGTTTTGTTATTTTGATTTTGAATTTGTTATTTTGTTTTTCGGATTTGTTAATTTGGTTTTGAATTTGCTATTTTGTTTTCAGTTTTGTTCATTTGGTTTTGAATTTGTGAATTTGTTTTCGTTTTTTTTATTTGGTTTTGAATTTGTTATTTTGTTTTCGGATTTGTTCATTTGGTTTTGAATTTGCTATTTTGTTTTCAGTTTTGTTAATTTGGTTTTGAATTTGTTATTTTGTTTTCGGTTTTGTTCATTTGGTTTTGAATTTGTTATTTTGTTTTCGGTTTTGTTCATTTGGTTTTGAATTTGTTATTTTGTTTTCGGTTTTGTTCATTTGGTTTTGAATTTGTTATTTTGTTTTCGGTTTTGTTAATTTGGTTTTGGGTTTTGTTAATTTGGTTTTGAATTTGTTATTTTGTTTTCGGTTTTGTTCATTTGGTTTTGAATTTGTTATTTTGTTTTCGGTTTTGTTCATTTGGTTTTGAATTTGTTATTTTGTTTTCGGTTTTGTTCATTTGGTTTTGAATTTGCTATTTTGTTTTTCGGTTTTGTTCATTTGGTTTTGAATTTGTTATTTTGTTTTCGGTTTTGTTCATTTGGTTTGCTCCTCTCGGCCGTTCAGAAACGAACCGGAAAAGGTAGGTATAGTTTGCGAATGAAATTCTTACCGCTGATTGGACGAGACATCTGTCACTCAGGATATACAGGAAGTACTGTAGCGGCGGTAGATTAGTGTATGTATGAATGTGCAAACATGTCCTGTCCTTATTGTGGTTTCAAATATGGCGTTCTGACAAATTTTTGCAGTTCTTGTGGAATTTATTTTCTTTTAAAAGAGACACAGCAGTTCACAAACTAATCTTTATACCGTGAAATGTCATCAGCATATCCAAAATCACGGCATACGAATGTCCGTCCTCAAAGTAACGTTGAATAAATTCCATTTCCTTGCTTTTTAATGAAAAATTTAATTATTTTCTTAGTTTTGCACACCGAAATTTTTTTTTAATGAAGCAGAACACACACAAGAAACAAAGTTAGAGACACAATTTCCTACTTCCTGTTTATCTTGAGTGACAGGTGTCTCGTCCAATCAGCGGTAAGAATTTAATTCGCAAACTATACCTACCTTTTCCGGTTCGTTTCTGACTGGCCAAGAAATGCAACACAAATTAACAAAACCCAAAACAAAATAACAAATTCAAAACCAAATTAACAATTAGTTTCGGATTTGTTAATTTGGTTTTGAATTTGTTATTTTGTTTTGGGTTTTGTTAATTTGGTTTTGAATTTGTTATTTTGTCTTTGAATGTTATTTTGTTTTCGGTTTTGTTAAGTTGTTTTGCACTTCACGGCCACCGTAGAAGAAAAGGGACTCTGCATCTGCATATTTAAGAATATGTTATCTTTGTCAGAAATGGGAGGGGTTGATGCACATGCAGGTTACTGGATGTTAATTAAAAGACTAGAGTCAGGCAATAAGGAAAAAAAAAAAAACAGGCTTGAACAGTGAATCCCTACTTTCCCAAATATTAGTCAAGTAAAAGCAGAAGTCCTCCATTTACTTGTGTACCTGAGTAAAAGTACAAAGGTACTCACCTTCACATTTACTAAAGTATGAGCTCCTAGTAAAGATCTTTCTCTTTTTTTTCCCTTTCTCTCCTTCGTGAACGAGCTGTTTTTCGCCGCTGTCGGCAGCCAGCTCCGCTTCTGATTTCAAACACCTGTTATGTTCTTAAGTGTCTCCCTAAGGAAAGACAAGACACGCAGTTACGCATAATAGGCAGCAGGTGCTGAAATTCCCCCTTCAAATATTACACACCACTGGCGCCATGCAGAAATAGAAAGAAGTTAGGTAAAAAGGTAAAAAAAAAAAAGAAAAAGAAAAAAAGTATCCTCGGATACAACTACTCAAATAAAGCAGAGAGATGTGAGATATGTACTTAAATACAGTAAGCCTCCTCCTATGGCCATAGACCTTGTCAGGTCCACTGATGGAACTCCACGCACATCTAGATCTGGCAATCGGCCTCCTTACCTCTGGTCTGTCAATTAGGTATTGGAGTTGTGTCATGAGTTCTGGATAAATTTCATCATATAGGCAGGTTGGCTCTTGTGAGTGCGGTGGGGGTTTGCAAGGAGCCTGGCCTCAGAGGTTTGACATGAGCGACGTGAAAGGACGAGCCGGGCGATGCAGCTATGGCTTGGCAGCTTCAGCATGTAGGTAACATCATTAATACACTAGAGGATGTTGAGGGGGCAGATGTATGGTGACCTCATCTCCTGCACCCTGGGTCACATACATTTTTTATTATTTTTATTTATTTATTTATCTATTCAGTTGTCTGGTTTGGATGCTGCGGTCTTTTCAAGGTTTTGACATGCCTGTTCACACACCTGCTCTCGTCTCCAGAACCAGCTGAAGATGGCCAGTAGGGTGGCATTCCAAGGAAATGGTGGGTGGACACCAGGTGAAAGGGTTTCACAGGGATCCACTGTAGCGGAACAAGTTGTCAGCATATTCCACCTAAGAAAACATGACCGTGTGAACTGCGATTTGAAGTCCACGGCAGCTCTGCTTCCAAGATGACCTGCGTTCTGGGTTTTTTCTACGATGAAAAAAGCATTCGGTGTCCTGTTACCTGATTGAATCTATTATTCTCCGTTCTATATCCTTTCTTTCAGTTTTATACGTCGTGATCCTGCTTGCTTCAGCGTGTTGCTGTGGTCTCCTGAAACCAGCCAGTCATGCTCCGGCACTCTTCCACCACAACACCAACTTACAGCAACTCCTAGATCTCCGTAGCAACCTGAGCGCCCAGGGGATCTCGTGTCACACGTGCTCAGGTGAGAGGCGACACCGACGCCGCTATATATCTCATTTCCTTACGTCTCGCTCTTATTACCTCGGAGGAGCTCTCACATTCTTTCCTCCCCGAACTCTTGATAATGCTCTTGCGCTTGAAGGAACCTAAAGACAGAATAAATCAGTAATGAATAATTCAGGAGGGCTAGTGTGCGTCTTGCCTCCAACCAATGTTAAACAGCTCAATGCCACAGCGTAACCAACTCTGTCACCACTTTGCCCTTTGTTGCTTTTTTTTTACTGGGCCGCATCCTGGATGCTGCTGAAATGATTTCACTCCGTGTCCCACAGGAGTGTTTATGGAGACACCACACAGCTTGCACAGCAGCGTCCACGCCATGAGCTCCGCATCGAGGAAAAACTCCCCATCGAGCCAAGCCGAAGGGACCCAGAGACAGCAAAACGGCATCGACGCTACACATTCCACAACAGGTCTAATTCACATTGTGACTCAGCCTCTGAACTGGATTCGCTACCATATACACATACAGACAAAATCTTCATCCTTTATTTAATTAATATTTTGTCCTGATTACAGCACTATTCTTATTCATCGCTTTATGTGATTGTGAAACTGTGTCATTTTTACCGTGAGTGATTTTTCTTATACGTAAAAGAGCCGTTCAAGTCAAACCGGGACTTTTGGTGACCTTTCTGCTGAATGAAGTCGTGAAGAACCAATTGACATTTCCAGAAAATTTCAAGCACAGTTGACGCAGTAGAATATCTGAATGGTGCAAACATTTGGAAGAAGGCTTGTACAGCCGTGAATGACGATCCAGCCCAAGGTTGCTTGGCGGACATCTTGCCGGCAACTTGCTGCAGAGACGCATCCGTTTGTGGAGTAACTACTGTATACACATGTTGGTGATTTATTCATCCAATGCTGACTTGCACATTACAGGAACTCAGCCTGAAGTTATTCCCACATCCACCGTACAATCCAAGCCATTTGCACATGTTTGTGGCATTAAAGGGGCTCCTGGGAGGCCAGGGTTTTAACCGTGAAGCATTGCTCAGGCACCCTGAGAAAAACGTTCCAGTTTGATGATTATCATAAATGTATCAGTGTGGCAGGGGATTATACAGAGAAATAAATGGAGTTCGGTTACAGTATTTTGCGCAGTCCTGGTTTGACTCGAACGCTTCTCATACATTTGCACAAAATCCGGGGCTTGATTAGCTTTTTTAAATGATTTTTTTTTTTTTAACGAATAACACATTTCTTGTGCGGACACTGTATATCATATCCTGTTTGATAAACTCGGGTTAGTGTGCAATCAAGATTTAGCTTTTTTCACCGTACATTAAAGAAGTTTATCATCAGCAGGTGTTTCTGTGTGCATAAATTAAAGGCTTACTTTATTGTCCCTACAGATGGCCTTCTGACAGTTTATGTCTCTAAGCTGGAGGTAGATGCACCTGTTACCCTCTACCGCTACTCACTTAGTGCCAGCATGCCTGCTCCCTGGAGAGCTCTCAGCCCCAGGCATGGAGACGTGCCATCATTTCAGGTCCCCACACACACACACACACACACACACACACACACCAGCATGTCTCACCGGTTTTACCATACATCACATACAGAGTAGGTTCTCAAACTTTTTTTTTTTTTTGTCGCCAGAGAATATATACAGTAAATGTTCCTGTACCATTGTGCAATAATACTTTGTCTAGTTATTATGCATGGAAAGCATATGGAGCCTTCTATTCCTGAACATTCCACTGACACAATATTAGGTATTACTTAAAAATCGAATTGCTTTTGAGGTATTAAATTAAACCTACGTAAGTAGAGTGACCAGTTAAACAGTCTAATAAAAAGGTAGGCACCGCCAGATTACTGACTTACAGTACATGCCACCTAGCGATTGGATTTGTTTTAGATAAATTAAAAATACTTGATTTAATAAAGTCCCTGGCGTGCTCATAAAGCGTTAAAATTATGTTTTTGCTTTCACCGTGAACGATTTTTTTGATTGAATAATTGTGCCTAATAACAGCCTGGAATCATAATTCCAAAAAAAAAAAAAAAAAACACACACACACAGTATATCATTGCTCTATAAAGGCATTTATCAGACTAAAAAAAAAAAGTAAATAAAAAAATTAATAAACGGCAGTAATTAGCTTTACATTTAGATGTTGTAGAGCACAAACCCAACAGAGCCCTAGAATAAACCGTGCTGTTTTAGGGATTATAAACAGTGACACCAATGCAAAATGCAGTTCTTCAGTAAAGAACATTCGGCAAAACGCCAGCGCAAAGTGATGCAACACAATACAAAATGCATTACCAAGTAGATAACACTTAATTAATTACCAACTCGAACTTGGCCAGTAATCAGGATAGGTAAGAAGAATGGAGTCTTCCCGAACATAACCGCGCAGACAAATTGGTTTTCGCAAGAGGTTAATGTTGCTGCTTCGCAGAAATCTATAAAGCTCATTGCATATGCCTGGCTGGAGAAACAGTACATGATTTAACTTGAGCCACTCTTTTGTAAACTGTCAATCACTGTCCGAGAAATTCAATAATGACTCATACTTTTATTTTTTTTTAGAGCCTTGTGGCCCTTTTTTGCTTACATTTGTCGGCTTATGATGGTTTTATTATTATCGCAACAGGCTTATAACAGTCGCCATGGCAACTACAGCGCACGGCTCACGGTGTGTGTGTCGCATGCCTACCATCCACGGCCGCGATGGATGTTGACCTTGGGGTCATGCGACCCGAGTCACGGCTGGAGGTCAGACTTCAGTTTCTTTGTGGCACTTAGCGAGCAGAAGAACAGCAGGTAAGCTGGACCGTTTTCATAAGCTGCTCGGGTAATTAATTTCTTCTGAAAATTCTGATGTGAGACACTAGGTACTATAAGTTACCAACCATTCAACATAGACATATGTCAGAATCGACTAATACAGTATGTGTGCAGTCTTTTAATCAAGGATGTCAATTCCATGAACATTTATTACATATTCGTATACTGTACACCAACCAGCCATTACAGTAACACCACATAACGTTAACACATTAACACTGATTGTCAATTACTGTATATTCCAGTAAACTGCAGACAAGATCATGGGAACTCAAGGGTCACTCATGCCATGATAGAAATACACCAGAGCATCCAGTGCTCCCAGGCTGTTCCGCACTGGGCCCAGCAGGCAAAGAGCCCAAGGTCGCCGACCCGGCCTCCTAATTCCCCAGAACCCAATCTGATTGAGCACCCTTATGATGCTCCATCCACACCCACACTGCAACCCACAGCACCCAATAGATACTCTGCCAACATCCTGGTGCCAGAAGCCCCAGCACATGCCATAGGCACAGCGGGGCCAAGCCTCGAGGGGCCAGACACACCCCAGTGGCACAAGAGGAGTGAAAACCTAGGTGGTTTTAAGGTTATGCCTGATCAGCGTACTCATCTTCCATAGTATAGGCTGGTGTTCGCCTACATCATTTGTAGGCATTCCTAGTTGGCCTCCTCCAAGTCTGTTAACAATAACTCTGTGCTAATAAAAGATCCACTTTGACATTCAAGAGCTTGGTAAGCTGCCCTGGCAATTAAGAAATATATAACTGTGGATGATCTAGGGAAACTAGAAGCATGCTTAACCCAAAGGATGTGAGTAACACGAGTGAGGGGGGTGGTGAGACATGGTGTGGAAGGTTATTTCCAAGGTTTGATGGATTGCCTTTGATATTTATTGGTCAGGTTCCAGTAACAAGGTGTTATGTGAATGTTATGTAACATGTAACTTGTGCACAAAATACAACCCTGAAATGGGCAGTGAGGTGTAGTTGTAGTTGCAATAACACCATATTTAGGTCTGGGTGGGCATACATGATGTGATGGTTCATACCTTGGATTGGGTATGAACCACCATCCTCAAGGTCAAGATGATGGTCTAGGGTTTACTTTCCTACTCCGGAGGTTGCATACTGTAGACTTGGAAAATGCAGAGGGCATCTCCTTTAACAATTTGAATACCATAACGAAGAATACGAACCTAATGCATGCACCGAAAACCATATAGGAGATATGGTCCATTGCATTAAAGTAATAGTACATAATAACTGTATACATAATCCAGGTTCTCATGGATAGCAATATAGTATAAATGTATCCGCAAATTGCTCTCAACTCTTCCGAGAGCCGTTTGATGTCCCTGGTTGCCGTTCTCGAGAAAACGACGATGAGAATGAAAGGTGCATGGTTGCCCGTTGAATATTTGCAGATCACTTGGATAGCACTGCATAATCAACTTCCAGAGTGAAAATGTCAGTACTAGGATCAGAATAGAAATAAAATGCCATTCGAGCTCTATTCCTGTTCTGCCTCAAGGATCCAGGTAACCCACATATGGGATTTGTTGGTCTTAGCTCCGAGAGGAAGGGCCTTCTGTAGTATCGAAATTATGGACGGCATGATTTAAAATGCTACGGAAAATGTCACTGATAAGGCTTCAAATAACTGGATCATTGGTTAATTAAAAGGGCATTACTATGTTTTCATGGTTACATCTCTGTTGAATTGGGTACACGATTCTCCTGGCCCAAAAAGGGAGGAGAGGAAGCAGTAGAGGTACCTCCAAAGACATTCTTTTGAGCTGGAAAAAAAAAAGTGTATCATCCCCAGAAAGCTGATCAGCGGAAACATATTAGGAGTGATCTTTCTCTTTTTGTTGAAAACAAAAACTATCTTTAGGTTCTAATAAAGAGACAGGAAGCATGACATGCAGGCTCCAACTCCATCACCAGTCAGGAAGTAAATTCTAGTATATTTTCTGGGTCATGACCTCTGACGCAGAGCCTCAAATCCGAAATGATGTGGTGAGCACGGCAATTGCTCCTCCAAGGAAAGGTTTCTAGCTTACTCGGGGGAATACAAAAATACTGAGATAGGAAAATGCAATGGAATTTTTGCCACTGCAAATTTTTGATTGTGAATCACCTGTTGGCGGTAGGAAAGGGTTAATGCTGTCTTTTAAACAGGGTTCGCACAGGCCAAATTCTGGGACAGAAATTGGTTTGAAAAAAACATTGAGATTCCAGATCAATATTTACACAAATCAGCCACATCATCAAAAACCTTAACATTATAACCAGCTAGGTTTTGGGTTCCCCTTTGGGCTCTGGTCCATGGGTGATTTTCCATGGGCGCCTAATCAGACAGAGATTTGGGGAGTTTGGAGGTGGCTCAGCAGGTTTGGCCCCTTTGCCTTCTGGGCCCCGGTGTGGGCTGTGGTGCACTGGGCATTCTGGTACCTTTCTCTCATGGCCAGCATTGATTAGATTGTTTTCTTTTTTGCCAGTGTGTGCTGCATTGGGATCAGACTGGATGGGCTGGCTTTGGTCCCCCTTGTGCATGAGTGAGCTTTTGATGCCCATGATCCTGTCACCAGTTTGCTGGTATATAATTGACAATCAGTGTTAATGTTAATGTTAGGTGGTGTTATTGTGATGGCTGATCGGTGTATACCTTTGGAGAACTGGTATGCATGACTTGAGTTGTTGGTATGAAGCAGGCGGACAGGGACAACTAAGAATCATTGAGCTCACAGTGGAATTAAATAAAGGTTAAGAGAAACGTCCCTTAAATCCAGAATTCATAAAAGCAGACATAGTGGATTGAGAGAAAGAGACATCCTACAACGTGCAATCAGAAATCCTAAGAACAAGATCAAGAGATGTTGTTGAAGTTATTTTAAGCACTGAACAGTGCAGTGTGCATAGCGGATTGAAATAAACCACAGTTAAGCCACAAGTAAAAGCAATCACTCTTAATTGGGAAACAACATCTTCCCCTAGTGGTCACCAGAGGAACTGATATTTAATATTTATAGTCTGACACTTCCATTGTCAGTAACATTTGCCATTTACTATATTTCTAGGTGTAATCAAATACTTTCCCTATTTTAGGAAGCTGTATTTTTCCCAGAACGCCCTGAGCCCGTACCCTAGCCGTGTGTGTGACGGACCGCCAGGCTGTATGGTCAGCTCTGCGCATGATGGACCCACTCAGAGCACTTTCTACACCCCTGTGCCTGCAGGTAGAACACTTGAAACCCTACAGGCACATACCAGGAAATGTATACGAGCTTTATTTACTATTAAATATTATCGAGCTCCAAAAACCTGAGATGGAAACTTGTTGCATTGAGCGTTCAAATCCAATTCAAACCTAAAGACCAACATGATGCTAATGATGGACAGCTTCTCTCTCGTGTCCGTTCATCCTTCATTTTAAGCATATTTTAAAGAATAACTCATAAAGAGTTTCCATTCTGAAAATAACAGCTTACAGCTCGGAGTTTCAAAGTCCTAACAAATGAGACGCCTTCTAACACTGGACAAGCACTGTTTGTCATAAACATGGCCGCCATTGGGCATATCGATGTCATTTTTAACATTTTTGTTAACTTAACTAATTACCCCCATACAGTATGCCTACACGCACAATTTAAAGCAGTTTCTGCTGATTTCTCAGTTTCTTTTGCAACAGAAAGGAGACATATCTCCCATTGTACTCTGTTCAGTCAGGCATAATACGCAGTAAGAGTGCTATTATGCACTTTAAGAGCTATGAGTCAATAGGTGGATAGATGGAATTGATAACTAATCTTTATGATCGTTGAGATAACTTTTGGCTGTTTCAGCCCCTAGAGAGGTGAAGAGCTCGAAGACATCTGGCTTTAACCCTTGTAGCGGTGGCGGATGTGGGAAGCCAGCAGTACGTCCACTGGTGGACACCGGAGCCATGGTGTTCGTTGTGTTCGGGATACTGGGGGTCAATCGGACTCAACGTTCAGACAACCATGTTATTGGAGACCTGGTGAGACATAGGAGCGCAAATGTGTTTCCTGCTTGATAGAAAAACAGCCACAATAATACAATAGATTTTTTTGTATATACAGTACAACCTTTTGGCTCAGTGGTAGAGTTGTTGCCTGCCATGTGTAAGACCACTGCACCAAAACCCAGCCGTCGGACTGGCACAAATCAGTGAGTCCAAGCCCTGATAAAGTGAAAAGGCGGTGTCCCCCATCTACAAGGTGCCAATCCATCACACACATTCACACGCTCATTCAATTTGGGCAAAGACAATGAGCCTAATCTGCATGTCGTTGGGAGGAAACCGGAGCACCCAGAGGAAACCCACCATTAAGCACAGGGAGAACATGAACGTAGAGGCAGGAATCAAACCCGGACCCTGGAGATCCAAGGCGACAGTGCTAACCACTTAGCCACCGTGCTACCCCCATGGTTCTAAAGACCCAATGCCAAGGTATCGATGCCAAGGCACATTGAAGCTGATTCATAACGCAGGTTATTATATTGTTTATTTTCCTTTGCTACCTGAAATCAAACTATATGCAGTAATTACTATATTTGACATTTTACACGTTGTCTCAGTTGCCCTGCGATGGATTGGAATCCCCGTCCAGGTGCTTCCCCTCCTAGTGCCCTGGGACAGGCGCCAAAGTTTCAGCAACCATGTACAGGAGAATCAGTATAGAGGATGAGTGGGTGTATATCGTTAGGTTTTATTTACTGATGTGCTGGAATTGGTCTCGAGGCAGACATTTCCTGACTGTTTGAACCTCTTCAGATCTGGAAATTAAACTAAAAAGCTTCTAATTAGAGGTAACAGACATGTTAAGCTTAAGAACCTTGTTAATGGCTGGCCACAGAAGAGAGTGATGACTGAATTCATTCCTACATCGTCTAAATGACTTGCTCAGAGTCGAATCAGTTACCATTAAACGTACAGTAAAGTGTGTGATTTATGTCCTGCCCGAGCTACAATACTACAAAAGTCAATATAGAATAGGTTTCATATGTCATTTTTATATATTTTATATTCACGTTTCAACTTTTTTTTTTTTTGTTGTTCATTATAGAGTCATCGTCACAAAGTCACAGTGCACCGCTTGCCTTTGATTTAGACTTCAGTGTAATTTTTGTAATTATTTTTTTCATTGCCTTCCCCTACAAAGGGCAGCGTGATCTACGATCCTGACTTTGATCTCTTCAATGAAATTGGCCACTTGTGCCGACTCTGCAAAGCCATCAGTGCCAATACGCAGCTTGTCAAGCCTGGCGGGGCACAGTGCTTACCTTCAGGTGAAACGACACACACACACACACACACACACACACACACACACACACACACACACACATATATATATACACATGCTGACGCACACAAGAATTGCAGTATATGAGGAATGAAAGATTTCAGATTTGTGCTGTCGTTGGAAAATAATCAACCACCGGGGAATAAAAGTGCAAGAGTGCTTTTTGATCAATCCACATCACACCACATGGCCGTTGGTTGTTTTTCAAAAAGTAGAAGACGTCTTGTTGTATTTTATTCTGTGCGAAAAGACGGAAAGGCAACTGGAAATATGGGCCAAATTATCGAAATGATTACATCACATACTGCGCCATACTAAGTCTTACTTACTTCCTGCTCTTCTACGCTTATCCTCCCTGTACCTTCTCTTCTTTTCCTTCAGGCAACAGTCTTACATCTATTCTTCCTCTCCTCCATCCTGAGTGTCAGTCTCTTCCCGAGCCCAACCTCCTGCCTGGACAGCTATCGCATGGTGCGGTGGGTATGCAGGGGGGGCGAGTCCACTGGATCTCCATGGCTTTTGAATCAGTGAGTTTAACACGGCCAATGCGACATGACATTTGTCGATGAGTTAATCTGCAATAACTTTTCTCCTGTTTGTGTTCGGCTTGTCTTGAAAACGCAGACCACCTACAAAGGGAAGTCGTCGTTTCAGGCCTACTCGGATTTCCTGCAATGGGAGAGCTTCCTGCAGGAGCAGTTGGCATCCCTCCCGCAAAGTTCAGCTCTGAGACGGGGCTTTCAGACTTGCCAACACTGGAAGCAGATATTCATGGAGATCATAGGTGCATGATTAGAATAGCGGGGTCTATAGACGCAAGGATTATAATAAATAAAGAAAATTGTGCATGATTATATACACTGTTTGGATTAGTCAAGATCAAAGTTGACACATCTTTGTTGGCATTCTTTGATTCTTTCCTAACTGTAGGCGTGGAGAGCGCGCTTTACAGTTTACTTATGTCCTTGGCCATCTGTATAGCGTCCGTTGCTGTGTTTACTGTCCATCCTCTACTCTTGCTGCCGATCCTGCTTAGCATTCTGGGTAAGAGACATCGGCTTTCCGTGAACCTGCTTCAGGAATGTTCCTTTGACCATCATCCCAATTTTATAAACTTGTACGGAACATTACGAGAACCAAACATGTCATTAATGCTAATAATAACAATATTATAGGATATATTACTGTACACTTCGTTGTTTATGCATTAATCTATTAAGTCAGAAGTGCCACGCAGATACAGTACATCTAGGCATTTGGCAGACGCCCTTATCCAGAGCGACTTACAATTTTTTTTATCTCATTATACATCTGAGCAGTTGAGGGTTAAGGGCCTTGCTCAAGGGCCCAACAATGGTAACTTGGTGGGCGTGGGATTTGAACCTGGGATCCCCCAAACCGTAGTCCAATGCCTTAACCACTGAGATACCCCTGCCCTGCGCAGCACATGGGACAAATAACAGCTCTTTACTTCCATGGAGAATACTTAACACTTAAACCATAAGGAGGAACCTCTGGGCAAAAAAACTAGGCTGTTAGAAATGATAAAAAAACATTGCCTAATTCTCTGATTGGATAACTGCATAAATGTGACAAAAGTGCATGGGTGCTCCTATTAAAGTGGTTTAGTTAGAGTACATTTTTAGCAATAGATGGCTCCTTTGACCCAATAGAACAGTGTTATAACATTGTATAGTCAGATTTGGATCTTGGTTGCTCATAGGCTGAATATACTGTACCAGTGGTCGAGACCAGTCAGCCTTCACACCACCGTTTTCCTTTGAGTTCATTTACATGTCGTGCAATTTAGCCAACCAGTGGTTAATTTGAAGTCAGGAAATATAATCATTATTATACAAAGTTAATCGCTTCATTATTGTTTTTGTTTTTTTTCTTCCAAAATGAAGAGACACTTCAGATTAGCCCAGGCATCTGATCTAAAGACAGATACATACAGGAAACTTATTGTTCTTTGAGTGGTAACAGTAACTCGGCTTTATCACACCACCCTTCTGTTGATTATATTCCTGTGATACCCTGAAGTGAAGGCAGATCCTAAATCTGTACTAAATGATGCATGGTGCAATATGAATAGTGTAAAGCCTGCAGAAACAACAGCGATGATAATCTTTATTTCATGCATTGTTACCTTGATATAATGTTGGAAAAAATATCCATAACAAAATGAAGACCTGCCTAATATCAAGTAGGTCATCCTTTTGGTACCAGAACAGTACTGACCAGTGTGTTCTGACACCTTTCCATTGGAACCAGCATGGCTCTTCTATTGGATCAGACTACACAAGCCAGCCTTGGCCACCCAGAACCCTGTTGCCCATTCAACAGTTTTTCCTTTCTTGGATCACTTTTTGTAGATCCTGACCACTGCAGACCTAAAACATCCCACAAGAGTTGCAGTTGCCCTGCAGATGCTCTGTTCCAGTCATCTATCCATCACTCAAATCCTTACTCCATACCTGTCGCCGACTAGATGAGTGGGTCAGGGCAACTCTAAAACTGCAGCTCTGGTTGGATTCTACCAGTCGGCTGTAGTCAGGACCTATGAAAAGTGGTCCAAGGAAGAAAAATCAATGGTGAACTGGCAACAGGGTCATGGGTGGTCAAGGCTCACTGGTGCACACGGGGAGTGAAGGCTGGATCTACTGTAGCTCAAATTGCTAAATGAGTTTAAGAAACTAGAAAGGCGTCAGAACACACAGTGGATCATCGTTTTGGTGGCAAAAGGGCAGCTTGGGACCTACTCAGTATTCTTGGTGTTTCAAATAAGAATTGAAGCTAAGAGTGATATCTCTACCCATGTGCAGGTGTGGTGTGTCTTGTGGTGGCAGTGATGTACTGGTTAGGTTGGGAGATGGGTGCAGTGGAGGCGATCTCGCTCTCCATCTTAGTCGGGTCGTCGGTGGATTACTGCCTACACCTGGTCGAGGGCTTTCTGCTTGCTGGAGATACAGAAAGCATGGGGAGTGTCAGTCACAGCACGGTAAGGGCTCAAAATGTATTAGGTTTGTATAATTGTGTCCTCTGCTTTGTCAATGTATTATGACAAAATATATATTGGTAAAAGAGCGTGTGTACACGGAGGACTTGGCAGTACTGGGTTGTAGTTTTACTGGAATTTTATTAGGTTACAACACTTTTAGACTTTTCAGCCGTTGTTCCAAGAATAGTTTTATTCCAAGCAAAGACAAGATTTTAAATGCTTTCAGGCTGAAAACCTCTTAAACGTTTCTGTGCTTTACAGGACCCATCGACCGAGCGTCAGCGGCGAACCCTGGAAGCTGTGAATCACGTCGGGGTTGCCATAGTATCAAGTGCGATCACGACAGTCATATCCACCGTACCACTGTTTTTCTGCACAATTATGCCTTTTTCAAAATTCGGTCAGATCGTGGCTATTAACACTGCCGTTTCGATATTATTTACCCTGGTTGTGACCACAGCCCTACTAGCCACGATGGGGCCTTCACACTTCACCCGGCCACCCCGAGCTGTACTCAAAGCCAGCTTGGTGGTGCTTGCGGTGGGGCTCTCAGGGTGCCTGTTCTGGTGGACTGGATCACAACTGATCCCCACTAGCTGGAGTTCACTTATTACATAGGCTTGGTGATGTCTGCTGATCTGTTAGACTGAAGTACTAAGACAGAACTGTTATTGCATAGTGTCAGAGCCACTGAATGTATTTGGTGTGTAAATTATTAGACTGTACATGATACTGTATACCTGATAGTACTTTGCTGAAATTAAAGGGTGGACCTTGTGGGACACCTTAAAGGAAAGATCCACAACGAATGACTTACATATTATTATTATTATTATTATTATTATTATTTATAATCTGCAGTTTAAGCTTGGTGGCTTAGTGGTTAGTACTGATGCCTGGCACCTCCAGGGTCCGGGTTCATTTCCCGCTTTGGGTCTGTGTGCGTGGAGTTTGCATGTTCTTCCTGTGCTTGGTGGGTTTGCTCCGGGTACACCGGTTTCCTCTCCCAGTCCAAAGACATGCCGATTAAGGTAATTAAGCTGAATCACCATGCTTCATACCTTGCATACTGGGTGTTGGAGTCTAACATTCATTGTTTCCTTTACATGTATGGTAGATTTCTCATAAACATGACGTTGAACTTCAAGAGAAAACTGTAGGTGAGCAAAGAAGTCCTAGTGCTTTTGTTTTCAGAAGCCATTACCATTTTGAGATTTTTAAAAAAACCTCCAGTCAACATTCATACACTATGGACAATTTGGGAACTCCAATCAACCCAAGCTGGATGTCTTTGGACTGTGGGAGGAGACCGGAGTTCCCGGAGGAAACGGAAACCCACCGAGCACAGGCAGAACATGCAAACGCCATGCACACAGACCCCGAGGCGGGAATCGAACCCCACACCCTGGAGGTGCAAGGCGACAGTGCTAACCAACAAATTATCGCAACGCTAAGCACATCACGAATATTTCCGTCTAAACACGTGTAATATATTCCAGGGTGGACGTTTCCTTTAGGTGTCAGCAGCAAACATGGGTGGAGGCGGAAGTACAGTACAGTAAAATCAGTTAAACAAATGCGTGAAATCATAAAAAGGCCATAAAAAGATGGTCTAGCGAGATTGTGGAAATGCTGTCTACCTCAGGTTATTAAAAAGAGAGAGAGAGAGAGAGAGAGAGAACCTGTCTAAATATCAATACTGTAGACTGAAAAAGTCTTGGAAAAGTACAAATACAAACATTGAGTATTCTTCAGCTTCATCCTACGGGATAGCTGAAGGAAATTCGAAATATTGTTGACAAAATGTCACTAACGCGGCTCTGCTCCTGAAAAAATGAACTGGAGTTTAGACATTGACGATGAATAAAATAGAAATAAGATGAAACCTTTTTACATCGAGTCAGTTGATGGTACTGTGTAACCATCGATACAGTCGGTTAGAGGTTGTGTTTTAAAGTACAAAACCACGAAAATATTTTGTATATTGATTTGTTCTGTGAAAATGACCAACAAGCTGTTCTAATGCTTTTATATCGCTGTAAATCTGTACTTGAGTAGTTGAGATGTTTCTGTTTCTTGAAAAATCATTTATACTGTACAATGTGTCGTATAAACGCTGTGCTTTCTGGTCTCGTACAAATCAAACCAATACACGCAACATGAGAGCATTTACCGGCGTCTGTTTTTTGTGATGTGAAACATCAGACAAACCGCCTGTTCACCCTTTTCCTTTCTTCACTTGTCCTAGTTTAGAGATTCAATTTTACAATGTACTCCATCACAGAGAACGTTTTTTTTTTTTTTTTTTATAGCGCTGTTAGTTGTTATTCAACATAGAAAAGGAGGCATACTTCCTTTACATTTCTATTCTCTTTTTTTATAAGGAGATAACAATACGTGGATGGGCTCTAGTCTAGAGGCAGGTTTAGACATTGGCGATGAATAAAATGAAACCTTATACCCTATGGGGTAGGTGAGAGGCACTGCAGCAGCCTCGACACTTGACTAATACATTCACAAGTTGTTGCTGTTGGAAGGTAAAGCTCGTCAGGTCAATGGAGAAAAATAGCAAGGCAGATCAAGCTTTGAACATTTGACGAGATGAAGCCAATTTTACAGTCACCTGCACATGACTCCCGAACCGGTTAGATTTAAAAACTGTTAATATCACTTCGCAATGTCACTCCTGCAGAAGAGATTCAAAAGAAAATTAACATTTTTTAAAAATATTATATATACACATTTTAAAGCATATACAGTATATTGGTGAAAGTATTCACTCGTCTGCCTTCACATTCATATGAACTTGAGTAACATCCAATTCTTAATCCATAGGGTTTAATATGATGTCGGCCCCGCCCTCTTTGCAGCTATAACAGCTTCAACTATTCAAAAAAAAACAAGGTTTTTGAGTGTTTTTATAGGAATCTTTGACCATCCTTCCAGAAGCACATTTGTGAGGTCAGACACTGATGTTGGACGAGAAGGTCTGTCTCCCAGTCTGCACTCCAATTCCACCCAAAGGTGTTCTATCAGGTTGAGGTCAGGACTGAGTCAGGTTCCTCGCTCATGCATGTCTTTATGGACCTTGCTTTGTGCACTGGTGCACAGTCATGTTGAAACAGGAAGGGGCCGTCCCTAAACTGTTCCCACAAAGTTGGGAGCATGAAGATGTCTTGGTATGCTGAAGCATTAAGAACTAAGGGGCCGATTCCAACTCCTGAAAAACAACCTCACATCATAATCCCCCCTCCACCAGACTTTACACTTGGCACAAAGCAGTCAGACAAGTACTGTTCTCCTGGAAACCGCCGAACCCAGACCCGTCCATCGGATTGCCAGACAGAGAAGCGTGATTCGTCAGTCCAGAGAACACGTCTCCGATGTCCTACAGTCCATTGGCGACGTGCTTTACAGCACTGCATCCGATGCTTTGCATCGCACTTGGTGACGTAAGGCTTGAAATCAGCTGCTTGGTCATGGAAACCCATTCCATGAAGCTCTCGATGCACTGTTCTTAAGATAATCTGAAGCAACATGAAGTTTGGAGGTCTGTAGCTATTGATTCTGCCAGAAAGTTGGTGTCCTCTGTGCCCTCTGTATCTCAGCATCTGCTGACCCCGATCTGTGATAGATACAGTACATGGACTAAAGTTGCTGCCGTTCCCAATCGCTCCCACTTTGTTATAATACCACTAACTGTTGACTGTGGAATATTTGGTAGCCAGGAAATGTCACGATTGGACTTATTACACAGGTGGCGTCCTGTCACGGTACCACGCTGGAATTGACTGAGCTCCTGAGAGCGACTCATTCTTTTACAAATGTTTGTAAAAGTGGTCTGCATGTCTAGTTGCTTGATTTTATACACCTGTAACCATGGAAGTGATTGGAACACATCTGAATTCAATGATATATATATATATATATATATATATATATATATATATATATATATATATATATATATATTATTATTATTATTATTTAGGCACTTATTGTTAAGCCTGTCACAGTAAAACTATTTCTTCAATTTAATCTACATCATGTAATTTTATTTTATATGTCAAGACTTTTTTATTATTTGATTATAAAAACAATTAAATTCTTAAGACACAAATGTAACCATTAATGAATTTATAGTGTTTAAATACAATATCTTTGCTTATTTTTGCTTATTGCTCAAGACACCTTGATTTCAAATATTGAAACAAGGTGCTTCATCCAATCAATCAATCAATCAATCAATCAATCAATCAATCAATCAAAGGTAAGTATCTGGGCCTGCAGTTAGACCTGGGATTCCATGAACTGATAAACAACAACTTATTTTATTCACTTTCTTAAAAGTGAACTTAACAAACAAACTGGACATAACTACAAGTTGTAAATCTCACATATAAAAAATAAAAACGTTTTTGTTTTCAAGAAAGTTAATTCAATACAAAACAAATGAATAATTAGTTTGTGGGCATTTGATATAATATACTTTGTATTTCAGTGCTATTTTATTACTAAATTCAATGATTGCATTAATGAGTCCATAAATTTCATTATTACGAATTGAATTGCTTTTAAAGTTGAAATCTGTCTGACTCTTTTTTTTTTTGCTTGCATGATCACTCAACTTCATTTTCAGTAAAGCTCTAACTTGACTTTATTTGGACGTCCCTATCAATTCTGGTAAATAATTAATGCCCCGGCCCAAAGATCAACATTAAAAATTCATCATGCAGGTCATGTATAATGGATGCTCCAATGCTACCTCAGTAAAACCATTTTGGTCCAATGTGAAGATTTGTAAGAGAAATTTGCGTGCTAATGCTTCAAAGTGGACCAAGTAGTTGACATTCCATTTAATTTAAGCATTTTATTTTTAAATATAAACTACCTACAGTTTATTTTAATTTTGAAATTGTGTGAAAATGTAGTTACACTTAGGGTCATTTATTTGTGACACATGGCACCAGAATAAATAACATACTTTTGTTTTTATCCTTGTGAGCATATTTTTTATTTAATCCATAGAAAAATGCAAACAAACTACATGATCTAATTGGCGATTCTTTTTTTTTTTTTTTTTTTTTTTAGTTTAACGTCAGCTTAGTCCATCAGTCGGACCCAGGAGGCTGTGGGAGTCTTTAGAAAGCATGTTATTCTCGGAAACATCTCATTCCAAAACTTCTGAAAATTCCTAAATGTACTGTATATTTCATGGAGATCTCCACTTTACATTAATTCTGAAACATTTAGGAAGCAGATTTTTTTAAAGAGTGACCAGGGATAGATGATTAACATTCTGAAATATGATGTACAGCAGGAGTCTTCAATCTTATCCTCAAATGGTCGATGTAGTTCCAGTCTTTTATTCCAGCCGAACTGGAGGCACACTTGATAGTTGATTAGAGACCAATATGAACTGATTACGCAAGTGGAACCAGGTGCTTGGTTGGAACGGAAACGTGCAGCAAAACTTTAACTTAACCTAATCTTTCAGTTCTTGAATCATTAGCCAACATGTTTTGAGCAAGACAAGATTATGACCATAGACGCAGTTTTCTCAATGTGTTGTTTATGATTTACGATGATGTAAATTTCAAGTTCAAATAACCTAAGCTGTTCCTAAACAAGATATTTTACCCTGAAACGTATGTATTGTGTTTAAAAATATTAAAATAAATTAAAACACAAATTGAGCTACACATCTACCTTTAGTCACAAGGTTACATTTAAAAGCTTTTTTTTTTTTTTTTTTCATTAAGCACAATATCAGTTATATCAGAATCTAATCTTAACTGGTGTAAAAATAAATAAATAAATAAATAAATAAATAAATAAAAACATTACATTACATTTTGTTTGGCTCAACAATTTCAGATATACAATAAAAGCATGTGAGATACACTCACAAAAAAAAAAAAAAAAAAAAACTCTAACCAAATAAAATATTGAATATAGTCATCCTACTGTATATAGTCAAACCTATCACACTAATTTCAAGTCTAAAACATTTAGGTATTAAACATTATTATACGAATCACCTTAATAATAAACTTAAAATGAATAAAGAAATAAGTTGATTTTTTTTTTAAATGTTTTTTTATTTATTTATTTATTTTTTTACTTTTTTGAGGGTACTTATGATTCACAGGTTAAGAAATACTATAGTATGTACATTAGGAATAAACTTTTCCTTTTCTTTATTCCTAATGATCTCTTTTTATTGGTGGTGATCGCTTTGTGATCATGTAGAAGATGGCCATACCCATTTGAACAATAAGATATTAAGAGCAAATCTATTCATCCAGCAGCTCAGGTTGAAAAAAGAAGAAATAAAGTGGACATTTGGGTTTCAGTAACCAGCATTGCACTAGCCTGAGTTTATTGGTTCATGTGAGTTTTTAGATGATTGCAGAAAAACCTTTTTTGTGTGTGTGTGTGTGTGTGTGTACTTTAGACATTATTAAGAAAGTAAGAGGCAGTAACTTTAGTTCAGATGGCCTGGTTTGGTCAAAATACAGCAAACTTACTTTGTTGAGACAGTTTATTTTCTGCGTTTCCTGCTTTACATTCAGCGGATGTCAGGTGTGGAGCCTGGTGTTATATTGATACACTACCAGTCAAAAGTTTAGACACACCTTCTAATGACATGGTTCCTCCTGATTTTGATTTCTTTCTACACTGTAAAGCAACATTGAAGGCATCGGAAATATATAACTTCTTATATTAACTTCTCGTGCTCTGTAAATCCTTGATGATGGCTCTAATCTGAGGTTCTGGTCGTTAATCGGTGATTTCTGAGGCTGGTGACTCTAAACGAACGTCTCCTCTGCAGCTGCGGTAGGTTTTGTTCTTGTTTTCCTGGAAAGATCTTCATGAGAGACAGTTTCATCATGGTGCTTGATGGGTTTTGCAAATGCATCTGACACAATACTGTTCTATTGTACACACAACCCTTCATTATTGAACACCACTTGAGACTTACAGGAACTCGACTGGGAGTTACTACCATGTCCCTAGTACAGTCCTGACCTCGCTCCAAGCCATTCCCACGTGTCTGTGCTGTTAAAGGTGTTCCCGGCAGTCCAGTCCGATCGTGGCCCTGTCGTACTGAAAAAACTTTCCAGATTGATGGTTTTCAAGCGCTAGTGAAATGCTGGGACAAGTGCGTTAGTGTAGCAGGGGATTATAAAAAGAAATAAGGAGAGTTTTTACTCTCGAAACTGTTATTTTGCACCAAAAAAAAAAACCCTCCTACTTTACTTTTATTATTATTTTGTATTAAATAACTAAACAAGCAATTGACTTAATTATATAATTTGTTATTCATTAGTCTGAAAATAATTTCAACACTAGGTTAGACTTCTGTAAATTCTCTATACTGTACGTGTGTGCATGCACGCGCAAACACACGCAAGAAAATCATTCACTTTAACTAGTTCCATGAACAAATTATTATTTATAACTCAACAAAAGATCATCAATGTTATGGTCACTGTACCTTTTGCTGAACATTGCACAAGGTCCACAGCATAGAACATAAAACAATATGGCCGCCTTTAATATATATATTTTTTTTTAATTAAAAAAAAAAACGCTTTAGCGAAATGGCATCACGGTGGCTCCTGCTATTATACCTTTATGGCGGAACCTGACTCCACCTACATCTATTTTTTTTTTTCCAGCCTGAAAATGAGATTATTTTAACTGTATGACTATATACTGAAAATAAGGATAGTATATTTTGTATGTTACTCTGAACAAAGGAACATGCCAAAAACGCTGTAAATGGCGGAAATAAAAAAAGGAACAGGAGAAACCGTGAAGATTTCGTACTGTTATCGTTTGAAGTTTATCATCGCTTCACATGCTGTTGAAATGACTGAGCTGGTGTAAAATTGATTCCTGTAAAATTATGCTCCTGTTACAAGACAAAATCTCATTATCATTATAATAGCTTCCAATAAATCAGAAAACAGTGTAAATATTAATGCAACAAAGGGTGTTGCAATTTGTGGCCTCAGTGACGAGCTGATGTTTTCTTTTCATCTTTGAGAGATAGAGAGAGAGAGAGGAGAGAGAGAGAGAGAGAGAGGCCATTACATAAAACATTTAACTTTACTATGAATGCCGTTATATAAAAAGATTCAACATTCCAGGATCATTCATGTTCAGGGTGCTTTTCCACATACCTATAGTAACTAGCCGTTTCAATATACATCACACATTTACTATACACTAATTTCTCCTTGATTATATTCGAGTGTACAGTAGTTTGTCAGTTATAGGTCTCGACTTCAAGAAAACGTATCGAGGCAATAATGAAATGAAAAGAACACTTTATGAAATAGATGCACTTGTTAATACTATGTGCAATACATCAGCCATAACCAGCTATACAATATAAATAAATTGCATCGTGTGTGTGCAATTCACAAAGCCTTATTTCTCAACAGGTTAATTAATTGTGGTTTAGTGTACTCAGAATACAACAATCAATCAAACATATTTACATACATACATACATATAATGAAAGGCATAAACATATCCCATATTTGATAAGCGATGATCATTAAGGGCAACTAGATCATCAATCGTACGTGTTAAAGTAGAGACAGATCGGAGCCATGTAGCTTATTCGTCCGCGGTGGATTAATACTCGCTACAACACATCTGTTTGCATCAGATTCTGAATTATCTACAAAATCAAGAGACAGTATAAACTTTTTTTTTTTTTGGCAAATTAGAAATCCTACTGAAGCCACAATGTTACGGTAGGCATTAGCAGACGTGTTTCACCACTAAAACCAAAAAGCTAACGAGAATAAAAACCTTTAATACAACTGAATCATGGTGAAAAGGTCAACAGATTTGGTCCGTCGGTGTGCATCGGACAGTCGGCTTGACGTTCGAGGAACCAACGTCGCACTGGTACAAAAGCAGTAATCAGATCCGTCTGTGTACAAGGTGAGGGAAGTAGCACTTTTATTCCATTTCATATTCGCCATCGCTATTCATAAGACTTTTCTTTTGAAAAGATGTTCGCCTCCTCAACCACTGTACCACTTCGCCCAAGGGCTGACTGTCAAGTAAATGGAATCAAGCAGGTCCCAAAGTGAATCAGTGGAAGAATAGAGTCTGAAACGGAGACTCAAAGAGTTCAGATGTGCAAAAACGGAGCGAAAATAAGATCACAGAATGAGATGAAAGTACATTCACCAGGTGCCTTCTAAAGCATTTTTGCAGGGGGGGGAAGAAAAAGTGGTGTCTGGTAAATAATTCAGAGGGAGGCTCAGTCTCCGACTGGCACACTCCAGACCAATTAGGCAAGGTCTGTGCACCTTCGCACACACAAGTGCGCACACACACACACACACACACACACACACACACACACACACACACACACACACACACACACACACACCTTTACCAGCCTGACAGACCTTGCAATCAGCTTCTGTCCCTGAAAAGGCCTTGGACAAATTACACTGAGATTGGATGACTGGAAAACACAAGATTGGAATGAGTGAGGGCAGGAACGAAACAGTCGGTACACCTGTACCTTCATTGGAGGATGGCAGGCTACATGTTGTAGCAATTGCCTGACATATGAATCAATACCGCAAAGTGGAGAAGCGACGAGGGCCAAGTCTTATAACGCTTACCACCTGCCCTCAGTAACTCTCACCATGCTGTGTTTCCTAGAACCATAGAAATCCGCTGAGCTAGACATATATTTAAAATATAAATAACTTGATTTGTTTACTTCTACAGTACCTCATTGGTTGCACAAGGATGTATGTGTACTGAAGATAATGCAAAAGTGGGCATAATGAACTGACAGGCCATAACTCTTTCTCTATACAAATGGTATTACTCAACATAGTCTCCATCACAAGCGGTGCATTTGCGCCATCATCCCGTTTGTCGCAGTAGACGGTCTCACCCTTCGTTGCGCGTCTTCCCCGTTTTTTTTTTCACACTTCTTTATCCGTCGGTACACATCGTTCTGGTGAATGGTGTCACCTCCGTAAATATTTTGTAGCACAGTAAAAGACCAACAACTGAAACATATGGGTTTTTTTTTTTTTTTTTTTTCACTTGAGAGTTGAGAGCCGCAAATTCATAAATTGTGATAGAGACTACTACTATTACTATGTTAAGTAAAGCAATTTAACCCGTTCCAGAGGGGAGTTCTTAGGGTGAAATTTCATATCGTAAAAAAGAAAAACGCATTTTCCCACTGGAAATAATGGAAATAAATCCAGATAATCTGTTACAGCCACCCAATTATTGGTAAAATATTACCGATATTATCAATTTCCAACACTTTAATCATATTTCTGCATATAATATCAATTACACCATTTAGAAAAGACAGGTAAATGAGGTAAAATATGAAACAAATTGACATTAAACCTCATTTAACCTTAACTTATGATTTCTTACTTATGAACTGTAAAAAAAAATTTAACTGAAGCTTCTTTTGTATAGAGGAATCTGAATCATTTAAATCGGTTAATGAAAAAGTTATAGCCACTTTTGCATTACTCTCAGTACAGCCCTAGTGAATGTGTGTGTATATGGAACTAACACACATGGTCCATAAAACTGACGATAGATTAGGCTGATTTTTACAGAAGCACCACTCAGCTTTGCTCTTCTTCACTGAGGTACTACATTAGTCCAAACTGATACAAGTTAGTTGCTGGACAAAGCTCGATCTAGACCAGTTTAAAAACAAAAAAAATCATCTGAGGTATTGTAGGGGGGAAAAAAAAAAACTTAAAAGGCAACTGAGGGATTGTAGCACACATTTGTATAGCCACACCTTTCAAATCAGTTCACATCGGTCACAATTTGTTTGCTTTAACAGTCTACCCGAATTCAGTTGATGAATGTTCACGACATACATGTAAAGTACCCTCAAACACATAATTCACTCATCTGTGTGTTTTGAATGCCCAGCAAGCGGTTAAAGATGGTGTAGGACCTCATTCAGGTCTTCCTGCTAGCAGGCTAAGCAACGCTTACAAAAATGGCTCACCCTTGTCTCAGGAAGACACACAAAGTGAAATCAAGTTTCAGTCTCTCAGCTATTTTTCCATTACCTTATTCAGAAAAAGATTAACTTCACAGGAACCAAACCGACCAAAATACATGAGTAACATTAGCTGTGTTAGCCAAATAGCTAGTCAATACCACTAGAAACCTAGCTCATATTTGTCTAAGGTAAACGCATCACTGAGATCAAGTTGCAGGCTTGATGTACTCATAAATGTAATCAAGCTAACATTAGCCTGCTACTTTTTAGCAACACTTACTAAGACAGCTAGCTAGCTAGTTAACTCCTAGAAAACTAGCTTTAAATTGTCTCAAGTACACACATGATTGAGATCAAATTTCTAAATTTAGGTCTTGATTTACACACTCTCACAGATAGAACTATAGGCTAACTATACCCAAAGACATAGGTCAGGAAGTGTGGCTAATGGAGCTAGCCAGCTAACTAGCCAGGTAATTGCTAGAACTTTGCCTGAATTAGACAGAAATGATGACAGGTTTCAGTGTCTTGGTTTACATTCTTAATGCAACTAGGTAATTACAAATTAGGTGACTGTCCAGATTCAAGATTTCTTTTTTGTTGTTGTTGTTGTTGTTGTTACAAATTAAAACAAACTTGCTGCTTGTCAATGTGTAAATAGGTTAGCGCACGCCATCTGTAGTATTATAGAAGAATGGCAAAATTGTAAAAATTTACATTTAAAAAATCATTTTCACAATTGATTTTGGTGACAAATGTGCCGATACACAAGTTGTCACTCAAAAGAATCACAATAAATCCCTGGATCGATTTTTTTCTCCCATCTGTATCATTCTCATATCATGGAGTTAATTGCAAGGACGCCTAAGGTAGAGATGAGTAAACCAGAAGTGTCAGTATCTAGTCTTGATTTACCTGGGCACACGAATATAACATGCGTTCAAAAAATCCCTCTGCGATGGCCGTACAAACAAGAGCACATCAATGAACCATTACTACTCTACAGTATGTGGCCGCGGCGGAGAGACTTACTGAACGCACTGTGTATATATAATTCTATATAGTTATAGATTCTTATATTTAAAAAAAAAAGAAGAAAAAAAAGTGCTGGAAAGTACAGAAAGGGCTCATTGAGAAAACGGGAAGTACTAAGGTTAACTAAAAGATTATGTTTAAGTGAGAGTATTGCGTATTTCCTAGGAGGGAAAAAAAGAAGAACCATGTAATGTTGAAGGTAATGAAGCAGAGAGACATGAAAACCATGTAATTTCAACAGCTGAAATAAATTATTTGCACTGAATCTCATTTGAGAAATATAATTTGCTCTTGATATAAAAGCACCCACAGCATATTGAATTACTAACATGATTTGGGGACAAAGACACATTAACAGAAGCCTAAAAGATTGTGTATTTGAGGTCAAAATAATCACATTTTACATGTTTTAATGGAAAAGCAATTAACAGCCAACAGACATGGGCCACATTTCATTTATTAATATTTTAATACGATAACTGTTTTTTTTTTTTTTTTACTTTCCTCGATAATGCTAATATGGAAGGAAGCTTCCTGGATGACTAGCCAGGAAAAATTATTATTTTTTTTTTTTTTTACAAAGGCTTGTGCAGTCACATAAAACGGCCCGTTTGCTGTTTTTTTCCTGCTGTTACATGCACCTGTCTGACAAACAGTGTCAGTAACTCAAGTAGTGGATTTGGAACCAGCTGTGTACAACTGTGTGTGTGTGTGTGTGTGTGTGTGTGTGTGTGTGTGTGTGTGTGTGTGTGTGTTTGAAAAAGATTGAGGTTTCCCATAATGCCCTGGGAAGAAAAAAAGAAGAAAAAAAAAAAGATAGATCCACCCTTTAATTCTTCCATCCATCAATCCTTTCTTCCTCCATTTGTGGTGTTGCTGTCTGGCTCGTTGAGACCTGAATGCTCCATCATGTGTGTGTTTGTTGCAATTGCATTTCGGCTCATTTAAAAAAAAAAAATTAAAAAAAAAGAAAGGAAAAAAAAAATAGACAAAATCCAAGGGTGATCATATACTGATCATCTACACTTCTCTATTCATGCCCCCCCAGTCATGACAGCCCCCTTGTACCCCAAATATTCCTCTAATCCAAATATAGTCCCCTCTTCCTACCTGATACTCCGCCCCCCAATCATTAATCATAATCATAAAAAAGGTAAAAACAAGGTCTACTGCGGAATGGCTTTACTCCTCACAGTCAGTAGGGGGCGCCAGAGCCCCTGCGAGCTACTGAGGTGTGGTTGGCATCGTTCTTGCGGCTGGCATTGGCGGCCGGGGGGCTCCGAGCGACGGGCTGCGCCCTCCACCTGGCGCCTCGACTCCTCCCCCTGGGCCCTGTGCGGCCCCTCCCGGCCACTAGGGGTCACTTCTTCCGCGAATGCAGCGTGTCCTGGAACTTGGTGCTGGTGTAGCGCACGTGGAAGCCCTTCTTGTTGATGGTGTCATCTGATCGGAACTTGATGACGATGGAGTCGCCGGCTGAGTAAATCTCCTCGGGAGGCTGAGAGAATGTCCGTGTGCACGCGCACACACACACACACACACACACACACACACACACACACACACACACACACACACACACACAAACAGAAGGAAATACACAGAGGGTTTAGAATTACACTGCTTATTTCTGGTAAAAGGTAAATCATTTTAATAATGGGATAAATGCAGAACATAATTCTTCTCTTCATTCTATTAAATTGTTGCTTTAAATACATCATTAAAAAAAAAAATAGATGTATGATGTACGTTGTTATGGCCAAAACACAATGTTGTTGCAGTTTTTTTTTTTTTTATGTTATGCATAGAATTTAATAGTATTGATACTAAAATTGGTGTAAAAATTATTGCTAAAATTACAACACTTACAGTATGTTTTTGGTAAAAGCTTAAAAAGCAAAAAAATCTGTAGTGTCCGTAACCATGTCAAATTCATGTTAAAATATCTTAACAATTTTGCATTTTAGTATAACAAACTTTTTCAGGTTTATATCTTTTCATGCGAAATCTAAATCGGCCAAGTTTCATCTGAATGACAATTAAGGTCAATGAAAGATTTAAATAGAAAAAAAAAAAAAGAAACACTACAGACATAAAAGGCCATGAAATTGTATTTAGCAAATGTGTTTCTTTTTATCTGATAAAAATTTAAGTGTGTATTATAAACGTGCAAAAATAAACATGGATCAGGAGATAAGTATCATTAAGTATTACAGTATGAGAAACGGTGTTATTGGTCCCAAAAGTGACATGACCGGGTACCATGTAACAAATTAGACTTGAAAACAGTAAAAGTACTAAAAATATATATATTTTTTTTTATTTTTAAACATACTCATTACAACTATAGAAACAATAGCGTTTTAGAATGAGTGCATTAATATAATCAGAACTTCTGTCCGAGCTGCGGTTATAGAAAATCACTTACCAAATAACGAGTTAATTCAGTTCATTTAAGTTAATTAACAGTATTCTTTTTAGTGTGAATAACATTATGAATTTAATTTTAAACGTCTGACTCGAGACTGACTCAGATCGACCCCAAATATCAAATACACTGCCTAGTCAAATCGAATATATAGGCAATCTAATATTTTGTAGTATATGGTAGAATATGGAATATGTAGAATATGTAGAATCTGGCCATGCCATCCAGAAACATAAAAAACTTCATGTGATACTCTGGTCATTCAGGACATTCAGGTCATCAGCTGACTTCATTTTATTGCCACATAACGATGCCGAGTCTAGACCTGAGCGACTGAAGCAACCCCAGGTCATAACAGAGGGCACTACAGTATGCCTGATGGGCGCATCACATCAGCAACCCCGTGAAACCCTAGCCCCCCGCCCCCCACCCTCCCTCCCTCCCTCCACTGGCCTCATCTACAATTGTACTGCGTACTGTCTTTTTATTTATTTTTTTTTTTTTTACAATATAGCAGTATTCTTTCAGCTCTAATGCGCACTGCGATCAAACATCATTTATATTTATTACTTTTGATCACCGGGCTCATACTAGCAGCATGAATTGCGATTGCTTAATATGGATCTAATGAATCTGTGCTCTTCCTATCGCACCTTTCCACACCTCATTAGCCAAACGACTCTTAAGTTGAGAAGCATATTTTTCTAATAGCTTCAGGCCTCAGAGTGCAGCGCACACTGCCGTCACCCTTCATCCTCCGACAACCCCAATCGAGCAAAACCAGACATCGCCTGGACAAGCAGCCCTTATTATTAAGGCCAACCTAATGTCATCAGGCTGCTGGGTGACCTATTGAGTCCAGGCTTTCATCTCTCCTTCCCACTTGCTGCTGAAGCCTCGCCGTAAAGCCACCTTAACGCTTATTAGCTCTACCTAATAGCTTCGGAGAAAAGGAGCGAAAAGTCCCGCTTTTCTTTATTCAGCTCTAGAGGCCGAAGGACAATGCGTAATAAATCCATCTGAACTGGACCATCTCGAGTAGTGCTTGTGGAGAGAGGATAATTAAAAGGCTCTGGGTTTACTGCTGTGCTTCGCATGTTAACTCACTATTAATGTAGTGTTTAGTGTGCAGGGATACACATCAAGTAAGCAATTGTTTGGCTCAAATTTAAAGCACAGTTTACATAAAAATCAGAGAGGAAATGTTGAATGTTTGGAATTTCATAAACCTGGAATTTTGTGTACGTCACTCAATCTTGAATAGATAGGTGTTTTAATTAATATTATAAATGATCTTTTAAGCATATATTTTTTTATCTGACTGGTTCATATAATGCACATTTGTTGCTTTAAGACATCGGTACACTAGGTGGCGCTTTACGCCGTAAACGTGAGCCACTGATAGGAACTCGGAGAAGATGGGTCGTTTCGCGAGCACCCCAACCCCACCCGCCTCATTCCTCCCTCATTAGCTGCAGATTGGCCGATCGTTCCTAATTTAATCTGTCGATGGAACTATTTTTGCAATCGTCGAGTCAACAAGGCAATTAGGACCGAATCAAAATGCATTGTGCAAAAAAAATGCAGGAAATATGGGAACAAATTATTCCCATATTTTGACCTCTGTGACGCTTCTCAAAGTCAACTACTTTGCGCTTACCCCAGATCCGCAGTACCGGCCGAGCCTTGGAGCCTTGGTGTCGGCGCCGTCGTACAACTCCATATAGTCGTAGCCGCAGTCGGCCTCCTCTTCAATCTCGAACGTCTGGAAGATGAGCTCAACACCGTAGCCCTTCTCAGCTGAGATCACCCACTGGCAGTCAGACGCACCGGGGTAGTTGTTGTCCCCAAACTGGGCATGCGAGTAGAGGTCTTTGGTTTTCACCTCGGCTTTTAATTGACCTCCGCACTCTGGAAGCAAAATCAACGGTTAAATACTGCTAGCTTTTAAACCGTTCATTATCAGGATATTGCCTTTTGATAGGTGGATCTCAACCAAGAGCTATCTCATGAGCAACATTAAGAACTCTGGCAAGGGATGTGAACATCTCAACCAAGTTTCTCTCATTTCGGTGGGAACCAATTATGGGGCAAGAAATATTAGGCATCAAGTGAAAAGTACATTTGATAGAAGAAATTAACAAAGGCCAGATTGGTACTGTAGGTACTCCCAACATCCAGTGGTTCATACCACCAAAAGTGGCCCAAGCAAGGAAACCCGTTACAAAATAGTCTACACATGGGTGGCCAAGGCGCAAACAGGGCAGCAATGAAAAAAAAAAAAAAAGGAGCTGGGTCTCATGCAGCATTTTTTTTTTTCCATCATGTGGATATCCGTGTGCAGGTTCGTCACATGCCAGTGGCAATAACGGCACAGGGATGCGCAATGTTCTGCTGGAAAACCTCGAGTCCTGGCATCCATGTAGATGTTACGTACCCACCTTAATGGGACCAGTATTCCCTAATGGCAGTGGCCTCTTTTCTCAGAATAATGCAAACTGACACCACAACAGCCTGTTCAGTAATGGTTCGAGGAAAATGACTTAAGAGTTCATGGCGTTGTCTTTGACCTGATGGTAAGACTTGGTGCCAGATACCACCGCACACCTTCAGAGGCCTCAGTGAGATGGAGTTGGTTTGGCGCTCCAAGGGGGATACAATGTGAGGCAGGAATTTACTGTCTATACGCCTTTATATATTTACTGTAGCTCCAGGCTTCTCTTTAACCCTTGCATCAAGAGTTCACCAAGGTGTTGTAGTCTACTGTAAACAACTTGTACAGTTATAAAGCTACCATGACAATTCCATGACAGATTGTGCAGATTTGCACAGGCATGCCAGAAGAACTCTACCTTTCTGCCCAATCAAAAGAAATGAAGAAAAATGGCATCAATAGAGTCTTTATACAAACATACTTAGCTTTGTTATTCTAAGAAGAGCTGTGTGGAACCCTAAAAGCAAAAGTGCAATTTAAGGAAGTTTTTCGCTTCTTGGACTTCAATTACACTTTTAATTAATGGCAACTCAAGCAGTCTAAAAAAAGAAACTAATTCCCCCAAACACCCTAATTTGCACTTTAATACAATTCCTTTCTTCTAGACAGAGCCAGTTTCTCCATTTCGAAGTGCTTGTGAATGCTGTGAATGGCGCTCTCTACCCACCTGCAGTATGCGAGGCCTCGAATCCTTTCTTCTGCACGGAGTTGTCGGAGAAGAAGCGAATGAACATCTTGTTTCCGGACGACGTGACCGGGGGAGGTTTCTTGGAGCCGCAGTAGCGTCCGAGGCTGGGCGCCTTTCCGTCGCGGCCATCGTAGATCTCGATGTGGTCGTATGCGCACTCTAAATGAGGCTCCATGTCAAGTTCATTGAATGCCTGCACACAGATCATAGTTTAGACACCATTTAATGGCAGCGCACAAGAAATCCACAACACCGATCAGTTCCATGGAATATTAGAGCTCCGTGACTCTAAACTAAAGACATAAAGGAGAAGGAATGGGATCACAATATGCCGTGCTGACTTCTTTGAAGATGGTTTCTGCACGTTTGGGGTGCAGGTCATCTGAACAAAGGTTAAGAAAGCCTGCGGTAATGTTACACAATCAAGCTTGCAATTAACTGAGCAAACTGAATGCAACTTTTTTAATCAATTAAGAGAAGTTTAGCTAATTGCCTCAAAGGTTCCTGGTCAAAACTTTTGCTAGCTTAGTCACAGCTCTCTTCTGCCCTCTCTGGTAGAAAAATGTTACTGCAAGCTACACTTCGTGTACTACTTAACTGCATGGAAGTACTCGTGAATAGTTGTTAATTGTGGTCACATGGCATTGCTGAATAAAAAAAACCATTTGTGAGTTACTACAGAAAAAAGAAAAAAAAAAACCTTTCCGTACTATTTTGATGCGATGTCCGGGCGTGGTGGAGAGAGCCCATGTGCACGCTTTCTTACTGGGGTATTTATCAGGCCAGTTGGGACTGGTGATGGTTCCACTCACACTGTTCACCGTGTGATCACAGCCGGCTGCAGCACACACACACACACACACACACACACACACACACACACACACAAAACCAGCACAGTCAACAAAGCATCCAACAAGCAGGTCCCTTCGTACTGTTTATTTTTTTTTATTTTTCCCTCTCTTTTGTTCCCTTTGCATCTCTGAAAACCAGTGTTGTTCTTGGCAGCCTGATCCAAACATCTGTCTACCCTCCCATTCTCTACTCCTCGCTCTCTCGCTCCGTCTTCCTCTTCTGTCTCCCCACAATAGGCAAGGATCCTCTATAAATATGCTCCTGGCATTTAGTGTCAGCGAGCTGAAATCGATGGGGAGGGTTTTAAATAACCCTGAGCACGCTGGCTCTTAGCTTTCTCGAGTGTACTGAAGGTTCTTCAGCTCTCTGCTACAATTTTTTTTTTCTGAGGTTGCACAGAGGATACCAAAGTTCAGCAATTTTCTTCAAGCATAAAGTGAAACAGTGAGGAAAAAAAAGAATCAAACGGGTTTAATAGCGAGTCTACAGCATATAAATCATTTTGCGGCCCAGGAATACATTAGAATTAGTTTTTTTTTTTTTTTTTTTTTTCCGTAGTTGCCAGACTGAATAATGGTTTTATCGGCTTTCAAATGACAAACTGTGTTCTAACTATAGTGCATATGGCTAATTCCGAATTCCGCGATCTGTGGGGCTGCACGCATCAGCTGAGATCCAGGTGAAGGGTTTTGTAGTAGACAGGTTAAGTAGCATGAATGGATAAAAGACGATCGTTTCAGAATGACGACCATGCAGGTATATTTGATGATTGTTTGTTTATATTAGGATTTTTTGCCATATCAGCTTCCCAGGCTATTTCATAGCAGATACTGTACATATCGAACATTAAACTGATTTATTCGAACCAATATAATATTATGTTGTAATGTAACGGATTGAAAAGGTAAAAAAATAAAAAATAATAAATAATAATAAATAATAGTAATTATAATAATAATAAAGAAATATCACATTATAACATGGCCTTGGCCAGAAGTACAAGACTTTACATAAGGTTCTTTAGGTGCACTTTTGATAAAAATTGTAAACGTTTTTTGTCTTGCAGAGTTTTTTTTTTTTTTTCAGAAATTGTTTTCTTATGGTATTAAAAACTTGGGCAGGTCAAAAGTATATGCTTTATGGTTAAAGATCTCTCACGATTATACGTTTCCAGAAGAATTAAAAAGAACACTTTAATCTTTTACATGCAATACTCAGACTGGACACTGTGCTTAATAGGCAGTATATTTTTTTTTTTCATTAGAATGCAACATGTTGACTTTATCCAGACTTGAATATCTTTAACTTATAATGCATTTCAATGTTGGCCAGTGACTTACTGCTGTTTTTCGAGGTCACAAATGTAAAGTGCTACATGATCATCTACAGATTCATATCTTATTCCACTAGGTTAGCTGCCACATTTTAGCCTAGCCAATATGGTTTCCAGGCCACCAAGTATGAAAATAGGCTTCACACTATAGAGCATCCATTCGTTTTTTTTTTTTATATTAATTGCACATTTAAGGATTCAATCCTACACCATATAGTGGATCACAATCTTCTCACCTTCTTTGCAGTCATGTTTATTTTCATGCAGGACAAAACCGCTCCTGCACTGGCAACTATAGCTACCGAAGGTGTTCACACACTCGTGCTGGCAACCACCGTTCTCCTTCGAGCACTCGTCCTTATCTGTGAAGAGACAAACCAAGAGTCTCAGAGACAAACAAAGCCCCTTCCGGTTTTGAATTTCCTGTAAATTAACCAGAGTACCTGAGAAGAACTGAGCCTTGAAACCCTTCTTGGAGACGGTGTTGTCCGATTTGAACTCGATGCGCATGTTGTTGTACTGGGAAGTGATGGTCTCCGGCTTCTCGGCGCCGCAGAACTTCCCGTGCAGCCTGGAGTCTGCAGAAAGACCGCTCCTGACCTCGACGAAGTCGTACTTGCACACCTACGCGAGGGTGACGATTGAAAGGGAAAGATAACGTGTCGTTTGAAACGGGAGAGGTGTTTGAAATGCAATTTGCACATTTGTGATGCAGTGAGGTGGAGAACTTGAGAACCATAACGTGAGGTTATGGAAGTGGATGTTGATGCCGCAAAGCTTCCCAAGAAGCTCCGGTACTTTTCTCATGCCTGTCTCCTCATTTAACCCTTGCTGTTAGACTCTAGTACATTTAGTGCTGGACTACAGCGGTACCTCGGCATATGAATTTAAGCTGGTCCAGAGGCGAGTTCTTAGGGCGAAATTTCGTATTGTGAAACAAATTGTTCCATATGAAATAATGTAATTGCAGATACAGTGGAACCTCGGATTGCGAGTAACGTGGATTACGAGTGTTCCGCAAACTGAGCAAAGATTTTTAATACATTTTTAATCGAAGACCGAGCAAGTATTAGTTTACGAGCGCCGAGTATCATGTATCACGCATGCGACTCTTATTTTGGCACCGAGCGGCACTCTCTCACTTCCGGAACGAATTATGCTCGTAATCCAAGGTTCCACTGTAATCCGTTCCAGCCACCCAAAAATATTACACTAAATCTCATTGTTTTTTGCATTCAAAAACAATCTAAACAATTAGAAAAATATGAATTAAACCTCATTTGACCTTAATTTATGATTCCTCTTTAAAAACGAAACTAAATGGCTCAGTTTTCTTCTTGTTATCGTCCTTAATAACATTCTTGGGACCCATGGTGCTCTGTCTGCACTAAATCTTGCACAAAATGCCAAAAAAAAAAAAAACACAAAAAGAATATTTAAACTTGCCTCTCTTGGCTTTGCACTGACGCAAACAAGTTTTAAGCGGACGTACGCGCAACTTAGCCAGCGCTCATATACCGAAAACGCTTCGTATGTCGAAGCAAATTACTTGCAAAGTTTCAATTCTTAAGGCGGGGCATTCATATGCTGAGGTACCACTGTATAACAATGATTCCTGTATAACAGTGATTTATTTCTACAGATCCAACCATATGTGGTGGATAAATTAAGAGTAATCTGGTCGATCTTTTATTTTCCCCGTGACATCTTTAAGCCTTAACGAATTAATTCCCCAGGCACTCTCATTATCTCAACGTTAAGATTCTGTTCACGTCGTTTCCTCTGTGTCACATTTCGCCCCTTAAACTCCCCGGAATTCAAGTGAAATACATTTCCGAGCACTTAGCCAACCTGCCCTTAGAGCTCAGACCGCCGACTCTGGCGGAAATGAAGCAGACAAACCCACCCCACGGCGAGGCAAAAACCTAGCGCTCACATCGTTGCCCTCGGTCTCGAAGACGTCGAAGAGCAGCGTGATGCGGTACTGCGTGGGCGCCACCAGCTGCCAGACGCAGTTCTTGTTTGGCGGGTACTCGCGCGGCCAGCCAGGACTCGTGATGGAGTCGTTCAGCTTGGTGATGAAGCCGCCGCACGCAGCTAGAGGCACAAACAGAGAAAGATAATGTGTCAACACTCGACACGTCCACTGCAAACACACTCAGATGCTTCTCTCTCCTGCCAGCATACGCGGCAGGAAGCAAAAAATGGTAAACAGATGTCTGGAGATCTGAATCACTAAAAACACATTAGGTGACAAAACACAACAGAGGGACAAATCAAGATGGGGTTCAAGGGAACTAGCACAACCCTAGAAAAGGGTCAGCATTAACAGCTTGAAGATTGAAGTGTGTTGAAAAGTTGTATTGCCTTTTTACGCCAATGATTACACGTTTTAACTGACCGATAACTATTCAAAATGCCTGTGAGACAAGTTCCCGTTACCACTTATGATGTACTGTAGCTGCTAGAAAGACCTCTTGGTTCCTTCACCGACATCTCATTTATTTAGTTTTTTAGGGAATGAAGAAAAAAAAAAACACATCTGGAATGCAGGATTTGTGGTTATAAATCACAAACACGGAAGAAAAGAAAAAGCTTCCTTACAAGAAAACTTCCATCATATTAACAGCCGAACGTGTTCATGCCTATGGCACAGGTCCCTGTATCAATGTGTGCATTAATATAATGATTCATAATCATAATATAATCATTCACATGAATTAAAGCTGATCTTAAAGAAAATTGATCAAGTCTCTATTAAGCTGAACAATCAGAAGTGACAATTCGATAGCGCTCGGGTACGACGATAGACGCCCTTGTGAAAGAGAGAGGAGGGGGGGGAAAAATGAGATTTTATAACAGTACAGCTTGCAATAATGAGAAATTGCTGCAGCACAGAATGTGTGCGAAACCTGGCAAGCGCTCGAGTAGAAATTGTCCTCAGAGGCGGCGACGAAAACACAAACCGAGACAAAGCAAAAGCAAAGAAAAGCTCCTGCTATTGAGGTGCTTACATACATAAATCACTGCCTTTGAACCGAACCACTAAGGTCCTGTGTTAATCAAAAGCTATAAAGCAATTCTACCTCAGGCATGTGAACAGAACGCAGGGGAAAAGGTGTTAATTGGCCATCTGCTCCAAATTAATCAGTAGGTAACACCCCGGACGTCCATCGCGGACCACGCGGACAAAATGAGGATGAGAGGCGTTTCCATGGAAACCACCATGCCACTCAGAGATGCCATCACACAGCGAATTCCTGTGAGATTTAACCAAGTCTACATTTAGCTTCAGACTGACCTGGCAGCTTCCTTCTGCCTTACAGCGACTGGGGTTTCAGAGGAATCCGACAACACCATGACGCTTTTAACTATGAAGTGACAGGAGGACGAAAGTCCTGCGAAATTGCCGATGATTACATTAGATCCAGCAGGACAGCAGCACAAGCTGGAAATGACCTTTAGCATTTAAACTCAAGACTGAACAATTTTTCTGAGTTGTATTTTTTTATTCCTGTTTTGGAACATAACACACACACACACACACAAAAAAAAAACCCTTCCCATAAATTCCTGATCCAAGATAAACACATTTTTTCCCCTTTATGGGCCAAGAAATAATATTTAGAAATTCCTTGCATGAAAGGAAATTACATAAAAATAAAGAACTTGCATCACAGAGACTGAGATCCTCATAAAATGACAAACTATGTAGCTATGCATTCCTACTCTAAGGACAGATGTGCAGTAAATACCTGCTGGCCACTAGGGGCAGTGTGTGGTCACATTTCAATAAGAAGAGAGGGGAACCACAGAACTGGGGATATTTGTGCGAAACAAGCAAAGTGATGATTTTTAAAAATGAAAATCTATTAGGTAGTTACTTAGTTTGTTACTTTCATACAGTAATATCCAAACTGAGAAAGAAAAATAATACATAAGAGTAACTTGAGTATGATTGATTAGTAGATTTTAAATCAAAGCAAATTACCAGATCAATAGGTGTTTCATGCATTTAATTTCAATACGTATAACCGCCTGATCACACTGTATAAACACATACCATATACTAAACTCGAACGAACAACGTGCCTTACGTTAAAGCATCCAGTTTTGTGAAACGTAATTCAAAAAAGTTTGTTCCTGTTATCACTTGTGTTAAATCGTCATCCCTTCCCCAGCCTCTCTTTTCTCCATCTTTAATTTAATATGACAAAAAAGCAGCTTGGCATATTTCTGGGGGGAAAAAAATTGAGAAAGTGGAAACTTCTTTGTCCTGAAGACTTTTCCATTGTGGAAAAATGATTGCTTGTTATAAAAACTCTGATGCTGAAGACTCTTTCTTTTAACATTAGTTAAATAACCATCTCCTTGTCGAACACTGTATTTAATTTAATTTAATTTAACTGTTTATTATTAGACTTAACACTAATACCCTTTCTGCGATGTTTCTTTACAAGGATTCCAACAAGGACATTATACAACACATTCTGATCAAGGTGCAACCTCCGTCGAAATTATTTATTTTTTTTTTCCATAGAAAATGAAGCCAATGCGTGCAGTTCCATGAATGACCACTTGGCTCCAAAACTGAGCCAATCCCAATGTTACAACAGAAATCTTCAAGATTCAACTTTATTAATCCCAGAGGGAAATTGCCTTGTCTTGGTTATACAGTTGCTTTGATTAATTTACCGGGAAGAAAGGAAAAAAGCAGATTAGACGAGGGAAAAAGAATAATTAAATAAATAAATAAATAAATAAATACAAACGTAAATACAAATAAATAAATAGAAAATAGAATTAAATATAGCACACACTAAGTTACATATTGCTCTAAAAATTATTAATATACAGATATTGCACTTGAAATGTAAATGAAAAAAAAAAAGAAACCATTTTTACAGGTACTAAATAAATAAATAAATAAATGGTTTGATCCCTATAGCTAAATTTCCCATTCATGACAACCATACGAGGGTGAATTTTTACACATCACATCAGTTAAAATTATATTAAGCCGTAAATAATGCATAAATTAACGGCATGGCTGCATTGCAGAGGTCGTACCACTAGCTGTTTGCTATGCATCACTTTATATAACTAGCTAACTGGAATCGTTGTAGTTTGACGCACTCCAAAAAAAAAAAAAAAAAAAAGACGTTAACACTGGAACTTGTGCATGATGTGTATGTATGTAGTTCAATCAAATATAAAAGTAACGTTAGCATATAAATTAACTTTAGCCACCTGAGCATTTTAGCTAAGCTAATGCTAAGCTAGCTAGCTTGTAGTAACTGAAGTATGCATGCGTGTTTCCAACAAACAGCCAGGCTCCGTAGTTTGCTATTTATGGATTAACCAGGATTTAGGTGGAATTACTGTAGCTCCTGCCAAGATGACGGCGATCAGAGCGCCTACTGATGAACCTCAAAGAACGGACTTCAGGAAACCTATGGGTAACGTCACAGACGGTTTGTCCATTTGTTATTCATCTATTATTCTGACCAAACAGTGCTGCGCTTTATAATGTAAATTCATTGGATTGTGTGATATAAACTACCAACCGCTGCCTTTAAACCAATTCAAATTGTATTCAAACAGTCATTCAGACGAATGAATTCTTGGTATTTCCTAATGAAAATGACAACATGGTGACTTTTTTTTTTTGTTGTTTGTTTTTTTGAGTATGCAAACGACAAAAAGCTTAGTTTGAAAAATCACTCAGATACAGGAGCCAATGTAAGGAGGCCTTTCTTCGCTGCTTACAGTTTGACCGTGCACATATGGCGCTAGTCAGCCATATTGAAACTTGTAGTCATGGTGCACTCACCCTCGCAGCTTCGTTTGTCTGCAGCCAGCTCAAAGCCTGGATCACACGCACACTTATAACTGCCTAGTGTGTTTACGCAGCGTTGCTCACAGCGACCGTTGTCTGGCCTTGAACATTCATCCATCTCTGCAATAAAAACCCACGCACCATAATGAACGTAAAGTTAGTGAAAAAAAAATATCATCTCTATACAAGTTTGAAACAAGTAAAAAAAAAAAAACATTGCACAAAACATGACATGCTTTTATAAGAAAGTAAATCAATGATATGGTGATGTAATGCGACCTAATCTAAAGTGGAGTTACTGTTAGCACCCAAGACTTGCTTATATTTCGATACCCTTTATACC
Organism: Clarias magur; assembly: GCA_013621035.1. NCBI lineage: Eukaryota > Metazoa > Chordata > Actinopteri > Siluriformes > Clariidae > Clarias > Clarias magur. Next base: position 342,339 of record QNUK01000510.1, on the reverse strand, counting down.
TCAGCACTATACAGGACCAGGGATTTCTTTAATTATCACTTATGGAAGACGTCCAACAAAACCTCAAGAGTGACATTACTTTGAACGACAGCTCCGCAAACACCGTTTATTATCAACAGAGTACGGTTACCGCCTACACCTATCCTTCAACTAACTAGCCGTGACGGGCGGAGCTGGCGACCGACAGTTAGTGTAATTAACAGGGGGGGAAAGTAGTTTTAAATTCTCACTATTTACTGTCTTACTACATATTGTAGCCAAAAGGTGAGGGTAATAAAACACCGGAAAAAATCCCAAATTGCGTTAAGTGGAAAGCTAGTGCGCTATGTAGGGTGTACAGACACCCATTAGTGCCCGTGACTAGGGGTCAGGGAGGGATTTGGGATTCAGCCTACTGTTAGAAGCTAGTGTCTTTGTAGCTTGCTTAGGTGTGAATAAAACAACAAAGTGGGAATTTGGAATGATTTCGAGGCAATTCTTACGGATTTCATATTCATGTTACGGTCATCAGAACCCATGGGACACCCATGGGAGTGATGCATATAGTTACAGTGCTGTTACCATCTATTATTACCACTTGTGGATGGATGTCTCTCATCCAGTCAGATAACCTGATCAGGACTAAGTGTTGTATATAATTGTCTCCTTTAAAAAAATTTATTCTTTTCAATTCGCAGAAGCAAAAAAGTAAATGTGCTTTATTGAATGCACACCACAAGCTAGGAGAACGTTAGAGAAGCTAAACACAGACAGAAGCACACCAGCCATAACAGATACGGCTGTTACGCCTGGCATCAGGATGCATTTCAAATCCATACCTTTGAAGAAGTTGGCAGCGAACCCGGCTTTGTTGACCGAGCCGTCAGACACAAACTTCATCCAGAGCTGGTTCGAGCTGCTCTTGATATCATCCGGCTTGTCGTATCCACAGAAGCGGCCCAGCAGCGGACTGTTTTCCGAATTCCCGTCGCGGACCTCGAGATAGTCGTAAGCGCAGCTGTCGTGCCTCTCGATCTGAAGACGGAAAAATGAAACTGGCATGAAAGGGAAAAATGCCATACCGCAATTAATACAGCAAATAATACAGTTTTTTTTTTTTTTTCCTTTTCTCGAATGCAAAAAAATACTGCTTTTTGTTCGACTCGAGCCAACGCCGTAGAATATGAACAGCCTGTACTCGTAAACTGTGGATCACGTGGAGCTTTGTCTTTATTTGCACCAGCTGGTTGGAAGCGGGACCAAAACTAAAGCAAACCTCAAGACAGTCTGCTGGAACGGAGGAGTGGAATCAGTGGGACGAGGCAGGAAGATGAGAAGAAAGCAAATGAAAAGCTATGCTTAACGTGAAGTAAGCCTCTTAAACCACATCGATTTGCCAACTACTACCTTCTCTAATTTATTCAAGCATGCATTGTACTGTACATCTTAACCATTTTCAGGAAGACGTTTCCCTTCTTCTAGTGTTGCACAAAAAGCAGAAGAAGACGACGACACTGGGCAGTAGTGACTCGATGGTTAAGGACGCAGCTTAATGTACAGTATATGTGACAAATAAATGCTTCTTCTTCTCCGTCTTCAATAACAACAATGATGTTTATTAAGTATTCATAGCTACATTACTTACTTCAAAGGACTGGAAGGTGAGGCCTACATGGTAGCCCTGAGCGACAGTGATCTTCCACACACAGACTTTATTGGGTCTGTAGTCATCTGGGTAGTTAGGAGACTGGATCTGCCCATTATCCTTCTTCACTTCACCACCACAGATAGCTGAAAGATAATACGTTTATTCCTTCATATACATTTAGTCTCGCGGCAGACACTTTTATCCGAACCGACTCGCCGGCGACTTACAGAATCCGATCCAGACAAGAGACAGTAAAGCTTCGCTCAAGAGCACGCTACTGGTAGTGCTGGGAAATAAGCTCACAACGTTCTAGCCGTTAGAATCATATTTGAATTTGTGATCTACAACTACAGTACCAATGTAGGAAAAGAAGATACACGACTAGGAGTGTTTCCATATTGGGATTTTTTTGTTTTTGTTTTTTGAATGCTCTGGTCTGAATACATATTGTCCTGACATAGTGAACAAATAACAGTGATGGCACTCACTAATATAATTTATATAATTTTTTCAATATATGTATTTTTTTATGTAATTTGTTTTTAAATATATTTTTGTATATATAAATTTTATTATATACACACACACTTTTTATACTTCATATATACTTTTTATATTTTTTTCCAATATATTTATTTATTTATTATGTACATTATTTTTTTAAATATATTTTGTATATATAAATTTATTTTATAATATATATATATATATATACAATTTATATATACAAAAATATTTAAAAAAATAATGTACATAATATATATATATCTTTTTTTATTATGTACATTATTTTTATATATTTTTGTATATATAATTTTATTTTATAATACATATATATATATATATATATATATATATATATATATATATATATATATATATATATAATATATATACACACACACACACTTTTTATACTTTATATATACTTTTTATATTTTCTTTTTCAATATATTTATTTATTTATTTATTATGTACATAATTTTTTTATATATATTTTGTATATGTAAATTTTATTTTATAATAATACATACATACATACATACATGCATACACACTTTTTATACTTTATATATACTTTTATATGATTTTTTCAATATATTTATTTATTATGTACATTATTTTTTTATATATTTTGTATATATAAAATTTATTTTATTCTTATTACATTTATTTATATTTAATTAATTTAAAAAAAATTGTTACACATGTTAAAAGTTGAACAATGTATGAAAATGTTGGGTCACACCCCTAAAACTTTATACTCTTGTCATGCAAAGATCCTAAAACCCAAGGCTCCTATATACAATCGAAATTAATTAAACTGTCAAAGAGCAGCCTGTACCTCTGGAGTGTCATCCGCCATAACTGTTATTTCTAAACAAGCTCAGCGAATAATTTGTTCTATGCTGTGCTGCCTGCCAAGGTCTGAATAGTTTTGAGCATGCTCACTGTCGGATCATAGAGGAAATAAAATCAAATAATAATAAACCTGTGGGATTATTAGAGAAATGGCAACAATTTAATCATTTCAAATGAAAACCTATAGAAATTACATTTTTTTTTTTTTTTTTTTTATTGCGATACATAACCAATTACATTTTCGGCCTCGTGTCTGCTGCATAGATTGAACTTTACCTTCATACACAGCTGAGAAGCCTTTGCCCACCCAGTTGCTGCTGCTCCTGAACTCGATCCACAAACGGCTGTCCGTCGAGATGATCGGCTCAGGAAGCTTGTCTCCGCAGAATCGACCTGAACACGCAGACGAATTTATTACACCGAATCACCCTGCTTTCGAAACCATACAGAACTGTCCAAGAGTTCGCGTTACACAGTACGGACCTTTGAGCGGGGCTTTCCTCCAGTATCCATCTCTGATCTCCACGTGATCGTACCAGCACAGATGACTCCGGTATAGATCCATGGAAGTGAAATTGAGAATGATCTAAAGGGAACGAGGATGTCAGTTCAGTTAGAATCACACTCATAGCCTGATAGGAGGATTTCCTCAATAACAGTTTGTCATTTTTAGCAGTGATTTCCTTCGATACAACTGGAACATTCAGCATAAGGGACTGTGTAATGAACTCTCTCCCTGAGCCGCGGCAGGGGAAAACAATAGACCGCAGTGTTAAGCGGAATGTTGGGAAGTGTGAAATGTTGAAATAAGGCATACTGTATATAAAAATATAATTAAGAGATATCATGGAAAAAAAACTTGGGATAATCGAATATTTTGACATTTTTTCCCAATTTTCCAGAATTCAGGCACAACAACATCCCCACAGCAAATGTCCCTGTATTATGTGCAATCATCATGTTTATATTGCAAAATGCAATTATGATAAATGACTGTGAACTAAGATCAAAGAACGAGGAAAATGTTTTGATTAAATTTTTTGAATTAGGGGGAAAAAAGCAAACATTTTTAAAAGGTTGCAAGGTATTGTAGAACTAAACCAGCTGTTATTGTTTTTGTTTGTTTTTGTTTTGTGGCATTAATAAGAGTGGTGTAGAAAGCATTATAATTTTCCCTTTGAATATAATAACAAAGGACAACAAAAACAATTACAGTGAAATTTCTGAAATCTGTCTACGCCAGAAGAGCAGAGTGGATACTCAGGAAAAGGCACGCATTGAGATATTAAAGAAGAAACCTAGTAGTACAAATAACATTCTCATTTATCAATATTTCATATTTAAAGTTGAGTAAAGTTGGTTTCACAACAAAATATGCCGGTCAGATTTTCTTTGTACTTGTACATTTGTGAAAATGACAAAAACGTCAAAACAGGCGAAGCTGACGATCAAGCGGCGAAAGATACAGGACACAAACTCTTACGTCCTTTAGAGGGCGCCATTTCTTTTGTCCAACCCGAATATCCAAGCTTGTGCGTTTGTCTTGGATTGATTTCTTTCAAGGCATCATAAAGAAATGAGAAAACAATGGTTAAAACTGTGTGCCCTATTGAAATCAGCAAGCGAGTTGAACATGACAGTTGTATATAATTGCATTACAATTATCTAAACATTATAAACTAAACATTAATTACGGGATTTGAAGACGATCAATCGGGGGTTTTGTGTTTAAATGCGTCTCCTTCGGTATAGATTTACACAAATTCAAGTCATTTTGTAGGAATGTTTTTTTTTTTTTTTTTCCAACTAACAGGATTTTCATGAATGCCACCTTTCTTGCGCAAATGCTCCATCTAATGATCTACAAATACATTTCTTCCTATCCAGTGGGATAACTGAGCTCCAGTGTGTGCAGTCAGTGTCCTTAAATTGTTTATTTATAAAAATGATCCCATCAGCAGCTCCAAGACCTCGGAGAACCTTCTGACAGGATGACTGATTTTATACACGCTCTAATTACTTACAAGAATGCTGCATCTGTCACACACACACACACACACACACACACACACACACACATATATATATATAATATATATATATATATATATATATATATATATATATATATATATATATATATATATACACATGACTTCATATGACTTCAATTAAATTTCATGTAAATGAAAACTCATAATGGCATATTCAACAATGTATAGCGCCATCTGTTGAATTTTTAGATGAACCAATTGATTTTTTTTACGATATCAGCGACTTTTTCATTTAAATTTCAAAGTAGCATAACTTCTCTTCCTGTGGGCCAACTGCGATGAAACAAGACCTATATGTTACCTCACGCTCGGCCAAATACATATGTGAAAACCCCTTTAAAATTTGTTCAGGGGTTTTTACGGGATGCGTGCACAAACAAACAGACAGACGAAAATTCCAAAAAAAAAACATCTTGACGTGTTCTGTTACATAATTTTTCCGCAAATATCTTCAATGCACAGACACGCCCACTTCACAGTTTTTTATATATATATATATATATATATATATATATATACAGTGTATATATCTACACACACAGTATATAATTTAAACTTTCCAGCAGCTCAATAAATTTAGCGCAGACACCCTTAATCAGAGCGATTTTTTTTTCCTTTTTTTTTTTATCTTATTATACATCTGACCAGTTGAGGGTTAAGGGACTTGCTCAGAGGGTTATGAACCTGCGACCTTCTGAACCATAGTCCAATTCTTTAACCACTAATCTGCCCTTGCCCAATTTTTTTTTAGGGCATTTGAACAACTTATTTATCTCATTATACATCTGAGCAGTTTAAGTTAAGGGCCTTGCTCAAGGTCCGAACCTGGGGTTTGAACCTAGGACCTTCTGATCAGTAGTCCGACACCTTAACCACTGAGCCAGCTCAGTCGTAAAACTACAGACCACAACAAACCCATGATTAAGCAGAGAGACCGAGAGTCTGTCTGGCATTTTCACCTTTTCGCCCGGAGTGACTGAGATTCTCCAGATACAGTGCATATACGCCGAGTAGCCGTTGGGGAACCCCGGAGAGGAGAAGTTCCCGCTGCTGTCCTGAAGACTGTCTCCACATCCTTAAAGAAAAACACACAGGGTCAAAGGTGATTTATACTGTGGTACACGTTTGAGAAGACCGGGCCAGAGCGCAGCATGCTGAAGTATTTATCCACTGCGATGTAGCCAGATGTCATGCACGAAGATGAAAGGAGACGAAACATGTTATCTTGATGCCTAAATGCAGGCCAGGACTCGGCTCTGCATTTTATGAAACGCACACGTGCTTTCAATGATAAAAAGATGCACTACAAATCACATTCAGTGTCTGCTGTATTTAAACTGCGCTCACTTGCTTACTGTATCTTACCATCTCACGCAGCAGCACCGGAAAGTATTTGCTTTGTGCCAGAGCGCATGTCGGAAAGCTGCAGCTTAGATTGTAGTTCTGCCTCGAATTTAAATGATTCATTTCGTTCTTCAGTCTTTCTAAGGCTTTAATGACCTCTAATTAAACTGGCACTTGCATAGTTCCACGCAACGGCAGTCATGACTCCTCGGCGAACAGCAAGCGTTTACCGATGTACTGTAATACAAAAAGCGTTCGAGTCAAACCGGGACTTTCTGGGGGCGTTCGGTGATGAGGCTTTGTTGTATAATTATATATTCAATATGGAGAAATAAAGGGAGTTTTTTCACTCTGTTATTCTGCACAGTCAAAGTCTTGCTTTGACTCGAACAGTGTACCATAATAAAAAGAAATAATATGTTATACTTGTATCTGTAAAGAGATGTTCATTTATAACAGCAGGGTTTTCTGGCTTTCCTGTTTCTCTGTAAACACTTTTTTTTTTTTCTTTTTTCTTTTTTTTAATGCTATGACACAAATTATAATAGAAATTTCTTCTGCAGAGATCTGACAACAGTCAGTGTTGCTATAAATAGTGTTCCTTAATAATTATATAATTATATTTATATATTTTATGGTGGTAATAGTAAATCTGTTTTCGCATCACACCACATTATGCTGTTGATTATTTTCCTATAACAGAACATCAAAAAGTGTTTAATTCCTTCTTTAATTGGTTGATTTATTTATTTATTTTTCCCCCTTAATTCCTCTGTAGCACAATGTTGCATATTCTGGCATTTTTCCCTGATCCCAAGTCGTCTCATTCAACTCCTCAGCTAATAAATGAAACCGGAATTACAGTACGTAAGAACTGGCTGAGATAAGAGGCCGGGCAAACACTAAAGCACGCAGGACGGACCGAGGTCCTGCAGAAACCTGACCGAGAAACACCAAAAGGGAAAAATGAAAGAAGAACTCGAAGCATGGCGCATCCTCTTTAAATATAGGAGCAAGAGAGCTATAAATAAACCCCCCTCTGAGGAAAAGCACCGAACTGTACACGATGTGCTGGGGAATGAGAAACACGGCTGGCCATCCAGAAAACACAGAAACCCGGCAAATCCTGTTCATGTGCAAAGGAGATAAATGTATATCGCTAATGTACGGAACGAAACGTGCAGAGAAATGAGATAATCTGATTCTTTTTTTTTTTTTTTTTTAAATAAAAACAAGCACAAACTCATAAAAAAAAAATTTTTTTTTTTAAAACCCTGATGAAAATGCATAATTTCATGACTGGGGCTTTAGAAATGCCTTTGCGTACTCCACCCACCGTCTATTAAACCCACTACGCAGCTCATAAATACACCTTGTTACTCAGTTCACACTCATTACCTTCCTACAAACGCGGCTCTGCGGTTATATAAAGGCAAAGCTGCTGAGAGCGACATGCCTTTAAGGCGCATCACTGAGGCCCGTGATGTTTAAAACTATTAACAAGCGGCCTGGCAAGCCACTTTGGCGGGGGTGGGGGGGCGGGGGGGGTGGATGGGGTGACTGCCACGGCAAGGAATGCTGCGCGAAATGTGGATCCGCCAGACGCACTACCAGGGAGGCTTTCTTTTCCTTTTTCCACGAGTTCTCGCGTGAGCCCGCCGCGCTCCGCCACATCATCCCTGCTTACCATGGCTGCAGAGGCAAGGTCATGTGACGGCGTCACCGCGGTTAAATATGATGACCATTTTGGCACAAGTCACAGCGGACGGGTTACAGATGAGGCAATACAGGAAATCTTTATTTCCCCCCCCCCCTTCATTACATCACGAGACAAATCACAGGAAAATATAACCTAGTGTGGATTCGAACAACATTACATCTGAAAGCATTAAGGTTTTTTTTCCTATCCATTAAATGATGGACGAACCATAGTTTGGCGCCAAATTAGCAGATCATCATTCCTCAACAAAACCGATGACATTTGTGCAGAAATATGTACCGAATTCTGCCTCAACGGACTGTACGGTCGATGGCCTTCCCCCCCCCCCCTACCAAGGTTCAGTATGAGGTCACACGCCTGCCACGATTCGCTTTCCGACGTATTACGTGTCTTTTTCTGGTGACGCATCTATCATACAAGTCCACTGTTACTACAGAAACAACTATACTGTACATCAAAGCTCTGATGTGCCTGCAAACGCTTGTCCTCAAAAACACGATTGTAAATTTTAGACTTGAGTAGATACGGGTCTCACAGCCAGGACATTCCCCTCCCTGAGCCATTTTATAATACGAAAATTGAAGGTCACTTCACATCGTCAGCGTTGCCCTGTTTATCTCCGTTTCTAATGAAGCTATTATTTTTTCCATAACGTCCATTATGTGAAAGTATCTACCTTTTTGTACTCCTTTATCCTAAAGAGCAGCTGCACTCTGTTTCCTCCCTCTTTATCTGTGAAAAGGAGGGACTTCTAAACTTCCTGTGCTTGGCCACTGTTTACTTGTCTTGCCCCAGGCCTGGGAGCCAAGGCGACCGTTGCCAAGATGCCCCACCACATCAATCGCAGACGCTCGGCTATTTCCAGCGTGGGCAAACTGCATCTGGGAAATCTTGTCATGGGACTTCTTTTAAAAGCTGAAACTTGTGCCTGTTGCATTGTCCTGTACGCAAAAACAATTCAGGGAAGATCAGACCCCCACGTGGGGGGAGTGCCTCCTTCTTGGTATTGGTATTGGTGGTGGTGGTGGTGGTGCACCATATGGTGGACAGCAAGAAGGCATAGAAGTGATGGTCAGAACTGACCAGAACTACCGTTCTCTTACTTGGACACTTGTACAGCTTGCGTGCCTGCGCGATGTCTCCTTTGCTCAGCCTGGTTCTCTGGCCGATGGGAGGACGGACGCCGTTTATGTCATATCGTGGTAAAATGGTATCCAGGAAAATGCCTCTGTGGAAAAACAAAAGAAAGGGGAATGGAAAAGTCAGCAAAATGAGAGCATGAGTCAGACAGCACGCGCAGATATACTGTAGCCCTTACACTGTAACAAGATGTTCTGTCTTTGTTCTACTCCTACATCCTCCCATCTTTCTTTTCTCTCCTCTGATTTCAACAACCGTTTTGCTAAACGACGTAAAAAACTAATTAGAACAGAAATAAGTAAAAGATCCAAGCACAAAAGCCCCAAACAAACAAACAAACAAACAAGCAATAATGCATCCATCCCTTTGCTTTAGGATTGTAATTAAATAGTGATGTGGAATGGTAGTTTAATACTGTACCGCGGAGGCACCGTACTGTGATTAAGTATTGCACCGGGCTGCGCGTTCACTCCTTCATGCGTTGCCGCCTGGGACTGAAGCCAAGCCCTCAAAAACATCCTGTCTGCAGACACAGCTACGAACGTTTACACGCTGCAGAGTTCCTGTTTCATCTGGATACAAGTTACAAGTGGCGTTCAAGTCAAGCCGGGACTGTTGACTGTGCAGAAAACCTGAACACAGTTACGAGAGTCGCTAAATAATCTCCTGCCACACTAATGCACTTATCCCAGTGTTTCACAAGCGCTCGGGTACCATCAAGATAATACTTTTTCTTTTTTTATTTCCAGACAAAAGGAGCCACCTCGTCCGCGACAGTCGTTCACAGATGTCACTCACTCACCATCTATATCGCTTAATCCTGTATTCAGGGTCACGGGGGGCCTGGAGCCTATCCCAGGAGACTTAGGGCACATGGCAGGGTACATCCTGGACAGGGTGCCAATCCATCGCAGGGCACACACACACACACACACACACACACTCACTCATTCACACACTATGGGCAATTTGGGAACGCCAATTGTCTTTGGACTGTGGGAGAGGAAACCCACCAAGCACGGGGAGAACATGCAAACTCCATGCACACAGAGACGGGAATCGAGCCTGGCCGGGGATCGAACCCGGACCCTGGCGGCGCAAGGCGACAGCGCTAACCACTACACCACCGTGCCGCCTTCGTTCACGGATGTCTTCTTTAAAATGTTTGATCCATTCAATGTTTTACTGCGACTGAGAGACTCATCACCGTACTGTGCTTGAAGACTTCCGTAAATGTCAATCCGTCCAAGCAGAAATTTCATCACAAGTCCGGGTTTGACTTGAACACCCCTCATAATGAAGCAACTACACAGCCTCCCAAATTCCACCTAAACCCCAACCAGACATTCACAATGACCTGCGCGACTAAAAACATTCCCAGGACCATTAGCTGGACTTTAAGTTAAACCGTCCTACGGGAAGCAACGTCTGGAGAAAGTTAAATATGAGGCACAGCTTCCTGTTTTCCACCACAATCCATTTCATCCTCTTGGGCTGTGATTAACTCCACTCGCTGAAAGGTCATCCGTGACATCGTGAGAATCGTGAGGATGTGTGGCTCCGAGATACCAGAGACGAGTTTTCCCAATGATGAAACTAATACCGAAACTGTGTTTTTTTTTCCTTGTCATACATCAGGGTCAGAAAAGCATACAGGGGGGGGGAAAAAAAAAAAAAAAAGAAAAGAAAAAAAAAACGCCTGGCATTGCGAACCAATGCGAACAGGATGATTCTGTGTCAAAATAAAAATAAATAACCGTCCCTTTTCTCACCCACTGATTCTCACTTTGACACCTTCGGCTAATTTATCGTCCTGCTTTTCTCTCCGTCCTCGCCGGTGAAGGCTGCCTCATTTGTCCGTTCCCATGGGAACCGTCCTATCAACAGCAGGCATGCTCAAACAAGCAGGCTGAGCTAACCGTTAGAGCTCGAGGAAAAAATAAAACATCAAAAGTTTAAGCTGGACAAACCCGAGGTAACATTTTTTTCGAAAGGGTATTCCATATAAATCAGTATAATGAGTATCATTTTAAAAAGAAAGAAAGGAAAAGAAAGAAAGAAAGAAAAAAGCTGCATCTCTCCTCGCAGGCTAATCACGTACAGGAAATTAGCATGTCCTCTACTCAAAGCCTGCCACTAGCTGTGTAGGTGAACACACTAGCCTGCTAACTGGTGTCAACTCACACAAAGGTTGAGCTGGTAGATCTTTATTTGCTTTGGCCTCACTCCATATGTACCCAGCCTCGGAAATAAAAGTATCTCTGAGAGGGCAAGAGGCTTCTCAAACACCCCAAACTCACATTCTTTAACGGAACGCTCGCAAACGTATAAGGGCATGCTTGTGAGGAAAAACCTCCCAATACAGTCACCCAGCTTCCCACGGAGATTTACAGTACGAGTACTCTCCACACACAGTGGGGTATGTTGGGGGAGAAAAGAAAAAAAGAAAGAAAAAAAAAAAAACATTTGGACACGAGTTTACATCCCAGGAACGGAAAGAGTCACCGAGACCAAAAAGTAAAGGAGAGAAGGAGATCAGAAATCCTTGTGTCGGGCTGAGGAAGGCTAACAATGTCCGTAGTGTTGGAATACTGAACTCGGAAACTGTTCTTGCATAATCCTGACCTTATGCATAACAGAAAGCACTAAATAAATAAATAAATAAATAAATAAAAAGGTATAAACTGAAAAGCTCTATTAAATGTTTTTTTTTTTTTTTTTTTTGCTTATTCATAGGGCAAAGGAATCTAGGTAACGAGGCAGACTTTTACAAAAACACACCTCACACCATACGTGATTCTTTATTTCCCCTTCATTACTAAACTTAGCTCAGGTTTTCAACCAACTCCTGAAAAGAAGGCTTGAGGATAGCCAGAGTGAAATTTCAGCAGCATTGATGTCTGAAATGGTTTAGGAGACTCTAGTCGCACTTGCATTTGGAGTACGTAAAAAATAAAAAAATCCATCAAATATTCTCAGGTCTTCCATGGATTATAGTAGGTTTACATGCAATATACAAAAAAAAAAAACATTTAATCGGCACAACTTTGTCACCGAAGCCTGCGCTCTTTGTTCATTCCATCCCTTTTAGCTACAGACCCTGTCACAAAGTAGCTGCACAGAAACCCGGAAGCAGGGTTCAATACATAAACAAAAAATCCTCGGGACAACACCGGGTAATTCCCTCTATGACGACTCTATTATATAGCACAACTATAAATCAGAGAAGAATAGTAAAGAAGTTATACAGCACCGTTCAAAGATTTATGAGATGTTATGAGCATATTCCTCAAAAAACTGGCTGACCTCTTGGTTTAAAAATGTGTTCAAAACTGGTAAGGACGTTGTATTATCTGCCTTGGCCATGTTCAAAAGCAAGCGAGATGGAGAAAGAACTCAATAAAAACATAGTAAGCTATGCAGTTAAGGCCATCGCTGGTAGCTCTTAGGGATTTCACTGATATACTATAAGCATGGGGGCAGATGGAAAAGATTGGATATTGTACTGAATGAGTCGGCTTTGTGACGTCACTACGCCAGTGGAGTTCTCACAGCGGCCTCTTGAGGCTTTGGTTGGCTTGCTTGGTCCATGTAGAAGACCACGTGTGAGGTAGCTCCACCACCAAGTTGCAACCGTTGGGCCCTTGAGCAAAAGACCTTAACCCTGAACTACTCAGATGTTTAAAGAGATACAAATGTAAGTTGCTCTGGATACGGTTCATGGCAATGTTATGTATTATGTAAAGATTTTGGATCCAATACCTCACACCATCACTTCATAATGAAGAGCACTATGTCAACATAGTAAGCATGGGATTAATGCCTGGAGCGATCCTGATCAGATTATAGTAGCGACTCTGTTCAATCTCATCGCAATGTGGCGATAATGAATGAGGTGAAAGACACGTTGAGGACCTGACAAGTCTGTGGCTAGGATTTAATATGAGCTCCATAAATGCACATTTTCCCCCATTTTGCTTCCTTCGATATTTTTAGGACGCAGTGGGAACTTCGAGATCTTCAACAGAGTGTGACGGGCCGTTAATTAAGAGTCTTGGCGTGAAAACAGGCCGGTGTTTTTCTGTGTGTGATTACAGCAGCAGTAGTGGTTGAGTAGAACTCTTTAGTATCCAGGTGAGATTATCCACTAAAGTCGTCCGCAACACCAGATGGTCGGTCTCTGCTTTACATCATTCATGTAACACTATCGCAGGGCTTAATTATCGGTTCCTGCCAACACCTTCCATTGTAGGGTTTTGCCAATTTATTTATCCGATACAATTTTTTTTTTTTTTTTTGGCACACCTGCCCAAACATGGGGAGAGAAAATAAATAGAGGTAGTGAAATAAGAGCTAAAGAAGAAAAAAAATGAAATAATAATAAAGGGGAAAAAAAAACATCTGGTTCTCATACAGAGGCAATGGAGAATCATACCAAGCCTCCGCCCTCATCATCCTCCTGTTCCCGGCACCGCTTGTGTGTCTGGTTTCATTCAAACCCTCACCTTCATTTTCAGGATTTTGGAACAGTCGGAGCGGAGGGAATAAAACCCTATCATTCAAAGCAGAAATGCCCTGAAGGCACCTTGCTCTGGGACTTCTCCTCCCAAAGCAGTTCACTGGCCAAACTCATGCAAGCAGAGGAGCAAAAAGCCAAGAGCCACGGGATTTAGGAATCTGACTTCATTAGTCCGTCGATGCGTCATTATGAAGTCAATTTCAGATTCAGTGGAAACTGATCAAGCATGCCGTTAGCTCATATGCCAGCACTAGCATATTTACCACTGGTTGTGCGGGAGGAAAGCCATCCATTATGAATGGACTCCAGGAATAACGGCTGCATGATGCACAACATGCCCGATGTGACACCTTGCAAATCAGCAGAGAAGAAAACAAGGAAGGGAGATCGAGGAATCAGACAGACATTACCTTTCACATCACATTTAGCCAACAAAACCAATGAAGCTGATTAGTCACTACCCCATAATACAGCTCGCCTGTCTTTAAAGGGAAAACCATTTTCCCAAGTGGGCATGATCTAAAGCATTACTCTCTCGAGGGCCTTACAGTTACAGCAATTCCCTAATATCTATTCATCATCGCACACTGTACAGTCACAGCAAAAATCTGGCGGCTGTTCCGGGAGGCATTGCTTCATCCTGTGTCACAACAACGGTAACCCCCGATCCACATGATGTCATCTTCCACAATTATCGATTTCTCCCCGCAGACACTAAGGATTCATGGACTGCAGGATCAGGACACGTGGACCTTATGACGGCTAAGCCATTTTTAAAAACAAAAATTTATGGACATGACATATTCTCCTGTGCTTTTAGAGCTTTTCCTTCCAGTCCATCCACTAGGTTCTGGAGTGTGGTTGTGGGGAGTGTTTACTCAGCCACCAGACTATCAGTGATGGCAGGCATGGTGGTGGGCAAGTGTTGCAGTCAGTGTTGACCTTCATCCCAAAGTAGTCCATACGGTTGAGGTCAGGGCTCTGGGCAGACGACTCCAGCTTCCTGGCCAGCGGTGGTTCAAATGGTGGCTCAAAGGCCCCGGGGTACTGATTAAAAGGGCCAGCACTGCCAAGCAGCGACTGTCTCGTCTCGAGGTCCTTGAGCAATGCATTTATCCATCACCCAAACGAGGATGGGATCTGGTTCCTCTCAAGCTCTCTTCTTCCACTGCAACAGCAGCATTGTTATGCTGGAACAGGTTTGGTCCACAGAGAACGTGTAATGCCACAGCATACCGAGACCATGCATACAATTGAATGCAACCAATTTTGTGGCAAGAGACTGAAGAGAAAACACCCCTCACTGTGATGGGTATGATGATATGTCTACAGGATGTTTACTTCCCCATTCGCTACCTTTCCCCTGTTTGCAAAAAATTTCTGAAGGAAAGAGAGGCAATTTGTATTCTCTGGCATTCCCAAGAAAGACAATGCACTCGAGGATATTGGTCCTTTAGAGTTTCTAGTGCATCTACAGCAGGTTGTAGGTTCAAGTTGTTCATAATCTGGGTGTGTCTTAATTCCCATGTCCTTTGCAATAAGACCGTCTGGACTACGGAGGATTTCCCAATTGTGCCAATAAAATATGCCACAACTTTTTTTTTTTTCTTATATGGGTCTTGCGTTCACTGTTGTCTCTTCCGGTGTCACAAAGAAAGTCTTTTCTCTGGCTTGCAAAGAATCTTGGGACAACTTGGGTCATGACGTGTACACCATTGCATTCTTCGCTTTCACGACCACATTTGGCCTTTAAAGGACACGGCCCCGGAATTCGACACACACCGTCTACTATCTCTGATTGAAGCTAAAAGAAGTGTGGATGCTTTTCAGGACAGCTACTATGACCAGTATCCATTGGAACAGCATCAGTGCATAATAATAAACTGTACTACTTTGAATGCCTGTAATTGCTTAGGTTTGTCCAACACAAGTGCTTAAACCATGGCAGTAATTAGACAACAGAGTAAGTACAGGCATCTTCAGGCAAACATGTCATTACAAAGATTCTATGGGAAACATTAGGGAACATTTGGGAATTTTGGGGGGACACTTTGGGGAAACATTTGGAAACCATGATGAACTATTGGAAACTGTTGGGAAACCAAAAACAAACTGCGAGGAAAAAAACAAAAAACACCCCAAAAAGGCTCTATATGGTAAGTTTCAGCTTCTCCTTCATGTTGCAGGAATATGTAAAGTGGCTTCACTTGGCTTGAAGTATGTGCTATCCTTTGCCTATCCCGGTCTGTAGCTCTTCTACAAGAGCAGTTAACTACAGTAGGTAGCAGGTAGGAAATGGTAATATTATAGTAAAAGGCAAAAGTTGCTCAAATGCAATCCTGTAGTTTCCTTAACAGGAACATTATAGTATAATGTACATTATAGTCACTGAGGCACGCGTGCCAGCGGCTCAACGTTCATGCAAAGAGAAAGGAAAGAAAAAAAAAATCACATTCATTATTTCTTCACACGTGCTTTCCTTTTACTGGTCATTAAAATCCTTTTAAGCGAAGGGAATAATGAATGCTCAAAAAATGTATTCGCGTCGTTTCATATTTCTAAAGAACCCCAATAAACCAGCAAATGATCATCGGCTCTCGCGAGCCAACTACGGAACAAAAGGAACAAGGGCCTATGAAGCCGTCACCCCGAAACATCATCACAGCTGAGGGAATCAAAAGCTCGGTCATTAGCCAAACGAATGGCCCTGGCATTTCTACCCCTGACCACCACGTGTCAATGCCACCATTCAAGACGCCACATAAAACAGCCCCGAGGCTACCAACCTTCAAAGGGTGCCTTCAAAGGCTACCTTCAGAGACAAAAGCCATTCACACGCTGTGAACTTGCTCCTTTTAGGCCTGGTTTTTATATATACGAGAAAGCAAGCGAGAAAGCGTTAAAAAGCCAGCCGGGCCCAGGGAGCAGCTGCGAGTGTCAATGAGGACGACTGGGGATGATTAAAACCTAACTGGGTTTGCTGGCTGCTTGCCAGGGGCTTCAGCAACTAAGCAGAAGCAGCAAAAGGAGGAGAAGAGTAAACAAAAGAAAGCAGTGGAAAGAACAAGCGTGCAGTCAGAAAGTTCCCAAAACTGAAGACGGAGAGCAAATACTGAGAATCTCACTATGTCTCACTTCGGAGATGTTTATAGAAATCCGGAACCCCTCCTGCTTAGCCTTCAGTCTTCAGCGTGGCCCGGCACGTGAGGAGCACAAAAGCTGCATTGTGAAAATGTAAGAAGAGAAAGATGCACGGATACAATATCGGTCCTGTGGATCACCAACACCGAAAAGTCACCTTGCACACAAACTTGCACGTAGCCTCAGTGTGTGTGTGTGTGTGTGTGTGCGTAGATAACGTATACAAGTATTCAGGTTTATACATGGTACCGTGTGGAAACAGCGTGTATGCGTATGCATAAGTGCATTTGTATTGTACTGTATGTATGTATGTATGCACACTGCTCTACGTGTGCATGCTTTTCACCACAGGATCAGATCACACGTGTACACGCACATGCATGCAACGATGAAACGAATCTGACGTGCCAGAATATTCCTATATATTCTCCAACCCAACACACTTCATTTTTTCCAGTCTGTTGAGAATACTAGACCTAAATCAAGTCAATATTGAACGCATGTGTTTGATGGTGAGGCTTTTCCGCGCCCATTCAAGACACGCGTATACATTCATGTAAAAAATGCAGCTGCGTTGGCTATTTTGTTTGAAACGTTGAGCAAGAGCACACGTGGCCATGTGTTTTGAAGACGTGGAAAGCCACTGAGCTCATTAAACACACGCAAGCTGAAACATTGCTGCAGGCTGGAAATAAGCCAAGGTACTGTTGGCCTTCTTCCAAATCTACGCCATGTGATGAAGAACGAGACTGGAAACTCAATTCTCACTTGTATAAATGAATAAATCTTTGAACGAATGCCACAATGCAAAAATATTTTGTTTTTTCGATACTGATAAGAAGTCATGAATTCTTATTCTCCGAGTTTTTTTTTTTTTTTTTTTTAATGATGGTGCTAAGTTTATCCTAGCATGGAGGCAAATTTGTTCGTGAGACACGGGTCGCATGATATGATTAAACGCGTTGCGATCATTTTGACGCGCTGCGATTGTGATATTTAATGAGATTTTATTCTAATGTATTTATTTAGCCTGGCACCAAATAACTGGACACAAATGAACTCATTATCTCATTATACAGCGTCAATACCGCTTTATCTTATATACAGGATTGCAAGAAGGGGGGGTTTGGGGGGGTTTGGGGGGGTTGGATCCTATCCCAAGATACTTGGCACTTACACACTCATTCGCACATTACGGCGCAATTTGGGAACTTCGATTAGCCTAATCTGCAAGGACATGGAGGAAACCCACCAAGCACAGGGAGAACATACAAACTCCATAGAGGCGGTAATCGAACACGGGTGGGAGTCGAACCCGGTCCATGGAGGTGCAAGGCGACGGTGCTAATCACTAAGCGATCACTGACCACCCACCTCATAAGGATGAAAAAAATTAACCAAATAATGAAATCACTGACAAACTCCACGTTTGTATATTACCAGCCTTTCATATGATTAGATAACTGCATCACAAAAAATACTGCATGTCATATACCTCGACAGCATTTTAAAGAAACAGATTAGCTCATAATCCATGACCATGTTAGAAACAAGAAACTCCAGCGCCGTCTTTGCATGTCATATGCATGAAGCATGTCTTAACTGGGAACGTTTAAATCACTCTGCACAGAATCGTGACTTGTGACTTCATTATGGTGATTTGGTGGCAGATGCACGTTTGCATTAACTTTATGCACGGATTAATTTCTCACTTCCTGCTTGATGCATCTCATGTTACAAACCGAGTCACGGGTTCCAAAGTGGCACAACTTTTTTTTTTTTTTTTTCAACAAAGTTCTCGCCCCATCATCCAGAGATGATGAGTAAATTCGAAACATGATAACGCTAGGGGTGCAGTCGGATCATGGACTGTGAAGGTTGTGAATTTCCCCGGTGGGACAGTCTTTCATGGCCTGTGTAATCCGGAATATCAGATAGCAATAGACAATAAAGTTAGTAGAAGTCAAACTATCTAGCATTACAGCAGTACACGCCCGATACTTTTGCCAGTGTTTTTATAAATCCATCCCGCCCATCATTCCGTCCTATCCAAGCTTACCGTGCTTGCGCATACCAAATATCCATCGGCCTGTGGGTTGACGATTAATATCGAAAGGCTTTTTTTTTTTTTTTTTTTTTTCGCGTTCGTGTGAGCTTTTTTTCTCTTGTACATTATTTTATTTGCATGCTTAATTTTACAGCCGTTTTGCGCCAGCGCCACAAACTTTGAATTTGAAATCAAAAGCACAGATGTGGATTGTCCTCGTTTGCTCTTCAGCTTGAATAAAACCAATTACTGGTAATCTGGGAAAAGCAGACACAGATTGAGGAAGGGAGAGGTAATGGAGCGTGAATACACTGTAGTGTGCTCGTGCGGATAGGACCCGCTGGTGCTAATGGAGTTCTGTGTCAAAAAACAGTCCTGTGTGTTTTGCAAGAAATAATTATCATTATTCTGATCATATTCAGGCTATTGTGTCAAATTATGCACGAGGCGATGATTACATTAATTCAGTGTTTTTCTTTTTAACACAAACATGGGGAGGAAAACCTTGGCGACTAGTTCGACCGTTCTACATATTGTGAGCTTGTGCAAGTGGAGAGGGATGGATAGACGCACTGGAATTGTATCATCAAGCGTCAATAGTGAACTTGATTAAAATGAGTAAAACTATATTTTAAATATTAAAATATCATGCAAATTTAACGATGGATGGATGGATGGATGGATGGATGGATGGATGGACGGATGGACGGATGGATGGAAGAAACCGTCCACTACAAAAACAAGACTTGACATACCAGTCAAAAGTTTGGACACACAAATGAATTTATTTTTCTACGTTCCAGAACAATGCTGGATTTTCTCCAAAACTTTGAAATAACACATATGGGATTGGGTAATTTAGTAGCAGCAACATCAACAGCCAGTTGTTGTTCCAAGACATGAAGGTCAGCTGCTCTGGAACGGTTCTTACAAGAACAGCATTGTATTTAAGTGCGTTTGCAAAAACCCATCAGGCTCCATGATGAAACTGTCTCTCGTGAAGACCTTCCCAGGAAAGCAAGACCTAAACGTTACCTCTGCTGCAGAGGAGAACCTCATTTAGAGTCTCCAGCCTCAGAAATCACCGATTAACCTCAAACATCATCTCAGATTAGAGCCGTTGTGAAGGATTTACAGAGCATGAGTAGCAGATATACATCTCAATATCAACTGTTCGAATGAGATTATTGTGCATTTTAGACGCTTCAGTATTGTTTTACAGTGTAGGAAGAAATGAAAATCGGCAAAGACCATGAAATTATAAGGCGTGTTTAAAATGCTTAATAGGTATTTAACGCAAAACTGCCTAGGACTATTCAGGAATACGAAACAGACGCAGGCATCAGTTAAGCATGAGTTCAACCTTGGATTTAAGCCCGTTTTTCTTGAGCATCTTCTCATCTGCATGTCATCCCAGCAGGAGAAATTAATCTGGCAACCTTATGTGCAGTCCAGATAACAGCACCAGAACGCACCTCTGACTCTGCAGACCTCGTCTTACATAAATCCTCAAGAAGATTTTTAGTCACAATACAATCTGTTGGCATTTTAAAAAATATTGTAATTTTTATGCAATAAGCTAAAATTCTCAATATTAATATTAGCCAGTTATGGAAGCGGTACAGGTGTTCAGAACTACCCAAAATTTTAGCAAAATCAAAATCACATAGGGTCATTAAATGTTAATCAGGAAACCAGGAAATGAATCCTATTCCTAATCCTACTGACATTATATTTACATTATGGAATCCAGAGCGACTTACATCATCTCATTACACATCTGAGCAAATGAGGGTTAAGGGCCTTGATCAACTGCCCTACATTGACTACTTGGTGGTGGTGGGGTTTGAACCCGGGACCTTCCGATCAGTAACCCAGTGAAATAACCGCTAAACTACTCCGGCCCATTATGTACATAACCTATTTTCATGATCACGCTTGAAGAACATGTTCTACAGGGTCATGTCCATCTGCTACCTCTTAACCACATAAGCTCCACTGCCGCATTTCCACCACTTTATTCCTAGTTCCCGCCATCAGTGTTCATTAGGTAATTAGTTTGGATTTGAGCCACTGACTCAAATAGATTACTTGATTACATGCAGAGTTGGATCGAACAAAATACACACTTGATAGACTTGCGCCGAATGGCCTGAAATTAAATCAGGAGGAAGAAAGTTGGCGTCTACATCTAGGCGTTTGGCAGACGCCCTTATCCAGAGCGACGTACATTTTTATCTCATTATACATCTGAGCAGTTGGGGTCAAGGGCCCTGCTCAAGGGCCCAACAGGGACAACTTGGTGGTAGTGGAACTTGAACCTGGGACCTTCCGAACCGCAGTCCAATGCCTTAACCACTGAGCTACCCCTGAACCAGCGCCCCTTGTACACTACTACCACCAGCAGTTGACCCAGATTGGTCCCAACCTGTTAAACTAAGCTTGGCTGTACACATGGGGTGGGAGGACAGCAGGCTAACTTGAGCTTATTAGTGGGATTAGATAACTTTACGTAAAGATCATGATTAATTACGTCAGGTAAGGCAAAATTGAAATGATACTTGGAACATAATCTAGACTTACCTGGAAAACGTATTTCTGGCATAGTGCATGATGCTGTCAAAGTCATAGACTTCCCCTAGGGAGTCCACTTCGCCGGGCTCCATCTTCAAGAAGTTGTACTCCTGTCCTATGTAATAAAAAAAATAAATCGAAAATGAAAAACAATCTTGACATAAGGACTGGATGTTCCAGAAGTTCCACAGGAAATGATCTCAACAGGGAAGACTGTTGCTGACATATGCTGATGATTTCAGAAGCGCTGTATGTTTTGTTTGGCTCGTTTTAATCAATCGGCTCCTAAGTGGGATGATCATCAAATCCCAGGCTTCATTCTCATGTTTGGCAGACGTGGAGAGATAAGAAGATAAGGACCGGGCCCAGAGAGTCCAAACATTCATTTTCAGGGTGTGTTTAGCCTTGTGGCCAAGCAAGTCATAAACTTGCACTTAGTCCAAACCGAAATCGCCCTGAAGGATTGCAGTTACAAGGCGTCCATGAGGTAGACACTCCTAAAAAGAAATCGGATCACACGGAAGATTTCAAGTATGAAACTTTGGCGCAAGCTTACGGTCGTGAACACGTCAGTGCATCATCGCCACAGTGAGGAGAACGCTACTGGAAAATGAAGGGCACGCGGAAATGCTAGAGCAGAGATTACACGCGATCTTCTTAAATACAAGCAACAAGAATATAGGTGAAAACAAGGCTGGATTGGTGTTGGTCTCTGTGGCCAAGAATGAGCGTTGTCAAGGCGATTCTTACAGCCTGGTAGCGCGTCACATATCGAAATGCTCCTGAATCGTTCAAATAACATTCTTCATGTTTAGGAGGCTAAACTCTTGGACTTTTTATCTAAAAGCGTCTTCTTTTTTAATTCAGACTTATTCAATTGATCTCAAATCCAGCCCTGCTTCTTTAGATTCACACAACTGCTACAAGCTACTATCACGGCTAACATTTATAGCTTTAGCTACCTGTTTAACACTGTACATATAATTATACACTCAATGAATTGGTAGCTCGTTGATTTGTAATTAAATAGAGCAAATAGATCGTAAATGCATACTTTGTATGTTGGAAGTGATTCTAACTAGAATTTATTAAATATTTTATTTCTTTTGTTTTTTTTTTTTTACTTTATTGAATTGTTTCCTTAGCCAAACAATGTTTTACTTTACTTGTTTGCGACATTAGCCTCCTGAATATAAAAAAAAAAATTCAAATTCAAATTTTATTTGTCACATACACAATCACACACAGTACGATATGCAGTGAAATGCTTAGGCGACTGCCCTGGCCTTAGGACAAGGAAGAAACAAACAAACAAACAAAAAAGTTACTTATCTAAGAAGGAATAAGAAAGAATATCTATAAAGGAAATAAATATTTGAACAAAAGTAAATTTGAGAAAAATATATATAAGTAAAATGTGACTAAGAGAATAAAATTAAATATAGATTGTATATTGTGTATATTATGTATAATATGTAGCACTATTTAAATGCTGAAAACATGACAATTTTAATAAAGGTGGGAAAAGAAAGTAAATTTATTTTCAGGACAAATTTTACAGCTATTAATGCAATGTATTGTTTAATTATGAAAATATCGTTCACTTTTCTTTTTTTTTTTTATATCTTATGTTGGTTTTGGTAGTACATTAAAATTAAGATTTAGATTTGAACTAGGAAAAATAACATGACATTTCTGACATACACAAAATATGAACAAAAGGTATTTGGCAAATTCAATGAATTATTGATCTTAATGCTTCAGCAGACCAAGACATCTTGGACAATGCTGTGCTTCCAACTCTGTGGCAACAGTTTGGGGAAGGATCTTTTTTAATCCACCATGACTATGCCCAAGTGGACTATAAAGACATGCTATGATGCGTTCAGTGTGGAAGAACCTGACAGGCCCTAACACAGAGCCCTGACCTCTACCCAATCAAGCACCTTTAGGATGAACTGGAACGGAGATTGCGAGCCAGGCCTTCAGGTCCAACATCCGTGCCTGGCCTCATAAATGCTCTACAGAATGAATAGACACAGAAACACTCCAAAATCTTCCAATCTTCCAAGTGGAGAGCCTTCCAAGAGTGGAGTACAGCTGCTAAAGGGGCCCAACTCCATATTGAAGTGTACTGTATGTATTTGGATACAATGTCATTGCAGTTTTTGGCCATGGACTTTTGTCCATATACTGTAGGTCACCTAGTTAGGGTAGTGGTGGCTCAGAGGGCTAAGGCACTGAGATACTGATCGGAAGATCGGCGGTTCGATTCCCAGCTCAGCCAGGTTGCCATTGTTGGGCCCTTGAGCAAGGCCCTTAACCCTAACTGCTCCAGGAGCGCTGTACCATGGCTGAGCCTGCGCTCTCACCCCAGTTACGCTGGGATATGCGAAGAAGGAATTTCACTGTGCTGTAATGTATATGTGACAAAAATAAAGGCTTTACTTTACTTATTGAGACTAATTGAGACTTTACTATTTGAGACTTTTTTTTTCTAAGTATAGAAACAAATGCTTTTTGTGAAATTTTGGTTTAACGTTTTTCTACTCTAGTGTATCTTTGTGTATAATGCAATAATGATGTTTTTATAAAATAGATTTTGGTAATGCATTGGTTGTGAATGTTTTGATATACAGTACAGACCAAAAGTCTGGACCCACCTTCTCCTTCAAAGAGTTTTCTTTCTTGTGTTCTTTATTGTGTTCTTTAGCCCAAACGCGTCTCTTCTGCTTGTTGCCTGTCCTTAGCAGTGGTTTCCTAGCAGATATTCTACATGAAGGCCTGATTCACACAGTCTCCTCTTAACAGTTGTTCTAGAGACGTGTCTGCTGCTAGAACTCTGTGTGGCATTGACCTGCTCTCTGATCTGAGCTGCTGTTAACCTGCGATTTCTGAGGCTGGTGACTCGGATGAACTTCTCCTCCGCAGCAGAGGTGACTCTCGGTCTTCCGTTCCTGGGGCGGTCCGCATGTCAGCCAGTTTCTTCGTAGCGCTTGATGGTGTTTGTGACTGCACTTTCAAAGTTTTCCCAATTTTTCGGACTGACTGACCTTAATTACCATCAAGTAATGACGGCCGCTCGTTTTTCTTTACTTAGCTGCTTTTTTCTTGCCATAATACAAATTCAAACTCTTTGAATGAGAAGGTGTGTCCAGACTTTTGGTCTGTACTGTATGTATTGCTACACTTCCTGAAAAGACGTTATATATAAAATTTACACAAAGTCATGTTGGTCAACTTGCTTTGTTGATTCATTTTAAAAAGTAATTTCTGAAGTATCTTACCAGGCTGGATGTTGTCCCGTATAA
>QNUK01000510.1:252500-312500 GCA_013621035.1 Clarias magur | reverse complement strand
GAAAACACCATGCACAGGTGGGACTTGAACTCGGACCCTGGAGGTGCAAGGTGACAGCGCCAACCACTACGCCACCGTGCTGCCAATCCTCATGTACATGTACAGTACATATAAACAGGATATTTTTATACTGTGTTGTAGGAGACTTTGGACTGTGGGAGGAAACCCACCATGCACGAGGAGAACATGCAGACAGCCCGTGAGGTGGGAATCGAACCCTGACCCTTATGGTGCAAGGCGACAGTGTGAACCACTACACCACCATGCAGGTGACAGTGTGAACCATACACCACATGCAGCCATATATATATATATATATATATATATATATATATATATATACACAGTGGAACCTCGGATTGCGAGTAACATGGTTTACGAGTGTTCTGCAAACCGAGCAAAGATTTTTAATAAATTTTTAATCGGAAACCGAGCAAGTATTAGTTTACGAGCGCCGAGTATCATGTAGCACGCATGCGACTCTTATTTTGACACCGAGCGTCACTCTTGCGCTGCGGAATTCAGCGTTTCTACACACACACACACACACAGACACAGTGTGTGTGTGTGTGTGTGTGTGTGTGTGTGTGTGTGTGTGTGTGTGTGTGTGTGTGTGTGTGTGTGTGTTTGTTGTGAATCTTAAAAAGCGAGGTGAGGCGAGGGAGGAGGAGTGTTACTGTTTAAAACAAGGCGAGGGAAGGGGCTAATTCCACACACACATACACACACACCAACGGATACACTTATCTGTCGGGATTTATTTGTACTTTTTTTAAAGGTAAAGTGCAGATTAATTTGTTTTATTTTCGTTTTATAGTTTGTATTAATTATTTTTATGTATTTATTTTTTGGGGTTGTGGAACAAATAATTTGAGTTTTCATTATTTCTTATGGGAAAATGATGATTTGGTTTACGAGTGTTTTGGAACACGAGCCCACTTCCAGAACGAATTATGCTCGTAATCCAAGGTCCCACTGTATAAAGCATATTATAACATTTTTATCTCATTAATGCACCTTAAATTGGGCATCATTTTTTATTGTGTATTTTGGATAAATGCCTTCAGCACTGTTTCATAATGTAAAAAGAAATTTTAAAAAATTGGAATTAGAAGGTGTGTTCACTACATTAGTAGTGTTCGTCATTCCAGTCCCAAAGGGGCTTTATTAGTGCTTGTTGCAGTTTCCGTTCTCGAGCACTAGGTTCAGTAGGAGCTCAGTAAATACACTACAAAATCAGCTTCACACACAATACTGCAAAAGTCTCTTTTATTATCTACAATTAAAATCAGCAGGATGAGTTTAACCTTCCTTCCTTACATGCACTCGTTTCAACACTTATCCTCCTTTCCTGTAATAGAAAAGTTTCTTCTGTGGAGATTTTATTGCTGGAGTTTGCAAACATATGGCCTGACGGCGATGAAGGTTATTATTTATGGCTGGGAATCATCACGCCAGGCCAGAGCAGCCGAACTCGGGGCCGAGGAGAAAATAACGAGGCAGAGAAAAGCTTGACTGCACTCAGAGGAAAAAAAAAAAAAAAGAACTCAACTTTTAACTTGTGACACATGGTGTGTGTGTGTGTGTGTGTGTGTGTGTGTGTGTGTGTGTGTGTGTGTGTGTGTGTGTGTAGACGGACTTTAACAATTGTGCAGCAGGGTTCAAATACGAAGTTTGAGCAACAAAGTAGACATGCTTCGATTCTAATGATTTCTGAGCCAAGACAGCAGGGTGACCATTAGCCTGACACACACACATACACACACACACACACACACACACACACACACACACACACACACACACACACACACACACACACACACGTCTATCCCATAAGGAGAATGTGCATGAGGCAGAACAATGGCCATGTGGAAGGGGATGGATGGAAAAGCACTTAAGCGCTAAATCAGGAAGAAGCGAGTGAAAAGGAAAGAAAAGTGAAAGGACGGTCGCCCAGCGAGTGAGTGAGCACCATTTCTTCCTGAAAGAGTCAAAGGTTCCAGTACCCCTACTGTGCATACACACACACACACACACACACACTTTCTTCTTCCAGCTTTAAAATGAAACAGCCATGCACATACGTCCAGGGAATAAAAATATAGTGTCTTTCATATAAACACACACATTAACACTCTCTCTCACACACACACACACATTATCCACACACACTAACACTTGTTTCCGCACTCACCCACACGGCCGGTAGGTGAAGACGATGTAGCTGTCCTCTGTGGTTCTCTCGATGAACGTCACACATGTGTGTTTCTCCCAATGTCTCATCGCCTGCCTGAATATGGCCCTCTGACTACCTGCAGAGCACACACACACACACACACACACACACACACACACACACACACACACACACACGCTGGTGAGATATTTACACTTGGTCCTTATTAAGGAGAGAATGATACTGAAATAAGAGAGCGATAGAGGAGAAAAGAAGATTAGAGTGAGGAGAAGATTGAAGAAGAGAGAACAGGAGAAGAAATGAGAAAAGAAGAGAAGAATGAAAAAGAGAGGATAGAAGTAGAGACGAATGAGGAAGAAAAGATAGGAGAACAGAATAATGAGGAAGAGGAGTAAGGGGACAAGGAGAAAACAATGAAGAAAAGGAAAGGTGAGATCAGATGAGAAGAAAAGTGAATAAACAACAAAAAAAAGAGAGATGAACATGAACGAGAAAAAGAGGAGAAATAAAACAGGATAGAAGAAGAAAAGAGACCTGCAGTTACCATTCCAAATAGATGAGTTACATTTACACATACAGTACGTGCAGTGCACACACACGCATACACACGCATACACACGCATACACACGCATACACACACACCTTATTAACTCACTTACCACTGAAGTTGCCACTTATGACATAAGGGATGACCCCCTCGGGCCACACCCTCTCAGGGCGGGACGTCGCTGCCCTCTTCCTGCGCCGCGAGACCTGCCGATTGGACCTGGCAGCATTCGAGCCCGTGTCATTGGCTAACACACCTGTTGTTAATTTCACACAAAAAAAAAAAAAAAAAAACAGACTCATGAAGTTGTATGGATTTGTGACAATTTGTAGAAATGTAAGGAATAATTCCGAAAAAAAAAATACTTCATAAGGCTTTAGTTTTTTTTTCTTCAGCTACTCAGTCTTTGCTGTGTGATGCAGCCTGAACAGAAGCCGAGTTACTGTTCCAACCGAGTGTTATGAATATCATGTTTCTTCTTCATAGAGTTCAGAAGGCTGTGATTAATGCATGGTTTCCTGGTGTCACTTTAATTTTTGATGTTATGTTGTCGCTCTTGTTTGCACGTGCGCTTTAGGTTGTCTTTTTATGTCTAGGACTTGGACAGTTTCTGTTCATTTATAACGTTCATCTGTTTCGTCTCAGCTAGTTAGGTTTTTGTTCATTTATGTTCCAATTTATGTTGTATATGGTTGAAATGACAGTAAACGCCCACTTGATTTGTACTTGACTTGATTGACAGGTCGAAGCCCAGATGCTCCTCCTCCCCATAGAGCACGGCCGTGAGACTGGAGATGGTCCCGTCATATCCATCGCCATAGGAGTAGATCAGTAACACTCATTATATAAAGTGTGACGCTTTGAAATAAGAACCTCCATTGAACTGCAGCCCATGTCATTACTAAATCACGTTTCACTACCCGGGTCATCAGAATGCACTGGACTGACGCCTCCTCCTTTTGTATCGATCTAGCTTGCATACAGTTGCATTCGACCTCAACTTTCTTGCATACCAAGTTCTATTTGTTTCTAATCAAAGGTGACCTATTGCGCAAAATTCACTTTATAGACATTTTTTAGAAACTAAAAAACATTCACTGATTTATTCCCTTTTTTAAACATTTTTGGCTGTCAAAAAGCCAGTCCGATTTGTTCCCATTTGTGACCTCATATAAGGAGATGCCCTCCCCCCGGATTGTTGCTCCTTTCTGGCGGGCGTGGCTCAGCAGTATCTCATTCACATAGATACTGAAACGACTTGTTCTAAACATTAGACTGTATAAAAAGAACTGGACAAACCCTCCGTGACACCACATGTACAGTAGGTTTCTCTGCAAGGCAGCTGTCACTCAAATTGGCCACGCCCCTAATAATGCACAATTTTATGGCTTAATAGAAATATTGTTTAATATGATTTTAACTGAGGAGTTTCACTCCCTGTACAGCGGGAAATGATTGTTATGGACAAAACCATTCTTCCATTCCATTCTAAGCAGAAACGGAAAATTGTTTTGTTGTTTATTTCTACTGTAAAATGTGATTCGTCTTTGGAGCCCCCGGTGGACATTTAAGGAACTGCACATATTGGCACTTTGTTTTTGAAGAGGCATAAAACAAAGTTTAAAATAATAAAAAATAATTAAAAAAAAAAATATATATATATATATATATATATATATATATATATAATTCCTTATCTGAAAAGCATTTCAGCTGAAGCTTTAACAAACACATTTTGAAGGAGGCCTGTGTTAACTTTTTAATGTTAAATACTGGTCCTTTAACTTAAGCGAGAGACAGAGAGCGTCTGTGACCTTTATGATGTTTAAAACATGACTTTCCAATTCACTTTGAAGGCATCGGACGTTAAACACACTCACCCGTGTCTGTGCGGTTGAGGTTTATCACCGTTTTCTGGACGGCATCCACGATGCGGTCCACTTTAAACATGCGCATGTCCTCCTCGTCCAGCGCGATGTCCCCCAGATAGGCCACTGAAACAGACAAATGGGAACGTGTTTCATTTCATGTTGCGTCTCTGAACAACACTAGACTGAAAACCCAGCGTGCTTCCGCATGCTCGGTCTCCCGGCAGGCGTCTGCTCCGAAATGAAACGCAGATTAATGCACATACATTTGAATGTGCTGAATTTATCGTCTATTGCTGCGAGGCTGCGCTGCCGCAGTCCCGCGCTGACCTTAATGAGAAGGTTTGTATAGCCTTTAATTAGCTCATCAGAGACTCGTTTGTGAAATTATCTCTTAAAAAGCAGCTGGGAAGTAGACGTACGTGTTCTGCAAACATCCTCTGGGCTTATTGGAAAATTACAGACACCAACACTCATATATTAAGAGATGCATTGAGTATATACTGTACAAGGGGCGTTCGAGTCAAGCCGGGACATTTGATGCAATTTCCGGAGTGTACAAGCACAGTACGGTGATGAGACTCTTAGCCGCATTTAAAAAAAAGGTGCAAAGTTTCAAGGAACGCTGTACATCTGTGTCAGCGAGTAAAAGAGAAAAATCAACTTGTGGACAAGACGCATCTACGTCCGTAGGAACTGCACACACGATCATCACTGAACGCCAACTGCACGCTGCAGGAACTCGACTGGAAGCTATTGTCAGTTCTGACCTCGCTCCAAGCCATTTGGGCGACTCGAAAGGTTCCTGGGAGGCCAGCGTTTCAGACGTGAATCAGACCCGGCTCTGACGTACTGCGAAAACCTTCTACCTTGATGCCGTCCAAGCGCTAGTGAAACACTGGGATAAGTGCATTAGTGTAGCATTTTATTATATAGAGAAATAAACTCTCATAACTCGAACTGTGTTCTGTTATTCGGTAGAATAAAAAGTCCCGCTTTAACCTGAACTCAATCCAAATTTAATACAGATTAATGCACTGTACATTTTCGAATGCGCTGAATTTATCGTCTATTGCTGCAAAGCTCGTGCCGTCGTCTCGCGCTGAGCTGAACGAGAAGCTTTGTGTAGCCTTTAATTAGCTCATCAGAGACTCGTTTCTAAAATAATCTCTTAAAAAGTAGCTGCACAGTAGATGTACAGTAAGTGTCCTGCTCACGTCCTTTGGGCTTAATGTAAAATTATAGACACCAACTCATATTAAGAGTGATGTAGGCCAAAAGTTTGGACACCCCTTCTCATTCAGCGAGTTTTCTTTCTTGTGTTCTTTCTTGTGTTCTTTAGCCCAAACGCGTCTCTTCTGCTTGCTGTCTGTCCTTAGCAGTGGTTTCCTAGCAGATATTCTAGCATGAAGGCCTGATTCACACAGTCTCCTCTTAACAGTTGTTCTAGAGATGTGTCTGCTGCTAGAACTCTGTGTGGCATTGACCTGCTCTCTGATCTGAGCTGCTGTTAACCTGCGATTTCTGAGGCTGGTGACTCGGATGAACTTCTCCTCCGCAGCAGAGGTGATTCTTGGTCTTCCTTTCCTGGGGCGGTCCGCATGTCAGCCAGTTTCTTTGTAGCGCTTGATGGTTCTTGTGACTGCACTTGGGGACACGTTCAAAGTTTGCCCAATTTTTCCGACTGACTGACCTTCGTTTCTTAAAGTAATGATGGCTGCTTGTTTTTCTTTACTTAGCTGCTTTTTTATTGCCATAATACAAATGCAAAACCTCTTTGAACAAGAAGGTGTGTCCAAACTTTTGCTCTGTACTGTATATAGTATTGTCGTTTTTTTTTAACAACCAGTAAGGAGTGAGAATTCACCAGCGTAATATGTAAAAAGATGAACAGAAAAATCGTGGCTTAACGGCTGAGGGATGTTTGTTTTCAGAAGTGAATTAAGGAATTAGTCACATATTCAGGTTTTAGCAACAGCTAACACAGGATGAATGCTGCAGCTGGTGAATGTCCGTGTAGAGCTGTTGGACGTCATTATTTACTTTAGCTCGGGCACTTTTTTTTCTTTCTTTCTTTTTTTCCTTTCTGCAAAACAAGACGCTCTCTCATTTCCATTAACCCGCGCACAGTAACGTCCGCTCCACAACACCGCTCATACCCACCGTAGCGCTATGGTTCGACTTCGGGTCCCGCAAAAGACGACAAAATAAAAGCTGTCACGTGGCAGGATCTCAGGTTCACACACAAGTCATTCTGCCACAGGAAGCAGCGGATTAAATTCAGAGCTCAGTACAACAGAGACGCCCAGGCAGCAGATAAAACGCTCTTGGAATGAGAGCGGCGTGGAGGTAAGGGAGTAAGTAAGGGCTTTAGGTAGAGTACAGTTATACAGCTCATATAACAACACCACTTAATTCAGCCAGGCCGTGGACACATTCTCGACTTCGCACAACCAGGCCAAAGTGTGGTCAGAGTTTGTTTTGGCGCGCGCGTAAAAGTTTGTCGAGTGCAAATCCTGCCCGGGGTCTTCTCTAATTAAAAGAAAACAGAGCGTTTCATCACGGATACGCCGAGACCTCGGAGGCCCGGGACGATCTGTTTCACAGGGTGACGTTTCGAACAGGCAGGGTATTTGGAAATCGGTCAGATCCAAAGTCCAAGTGTTCGAAATGACAGCATGGGACGATGAGGCGAAAATTTACACTACGGAACAAAAGAAGGAGAAATGTGCTCTGATAACCAGACCTTTTAATATTGAACATCTGGATAGATCTTTTTTTTTTTTTTCCTTTTTTTTTTTTTTCCAGGGAGTCGAAAGGAGCTGCTGAACACATTCCCTTCTTCTGGCCTGGTATTACATTTTTTTTTTTTTTTTGGTAAGATCAAGAATTACACTTAGAAATGCTCAAAACATTCACAAGCTCTGACAAGAACAGAACGTACTTTGAAGAAGGTTCTGGTCATTGTCACTAAAATATCAGACGGTCGCTGCTGGTTCGAGTATAAATCCAAGTGATGGTTCTTCCTTATCCCTGACAAACTCTTAATCCTGTTCAAATATACGGATCATTGCTGGCTGGTTCAGTGGGTTTTTTCATTTTCCCATAACTTTACGAAACGTTAAGTCTCTAGTACAAGAGTCTTCAGGATGGAATATTTGTGGTTAATTAATGGGAGCTGGGTTATTACCTTAAATTAAGGCAAAAAAAAAAAAAGAAAGAGATTATAATGGAATGGCTGGTTATAGCGCTATTTATCCACTGCCAGGCCAAAAAAAGAAAGAAAGAAAAAAAAAAAGGGTTATACCCCTTTAAGAGTTGGTATTCGACCATATTTAACCTTGATTACAGCGCACAATGTGGTATCCAGTTCATTTGAGTTCTGGAATATGTGGAATACCTGTGGCACCAGGGAAAGTAAAAAAAAAAAAAAAAAAAAACCTACTTCGCTGTTATGATAACCTGGATAATTCAGGACATTCAATTCATCAACTGACTTGTGACTATGTGATTGCTACAGTCTAGACCTGAGTGACTGAAGGAATCCCGTAACCCTGTCTCCAGAGACTTGCACAGTGGACACTATGCATGACCTGCCTAGCCTGATGCACCCATCGCTCTGGAATAGGGCCAATCTGAACTCAACAGTCCGCATGACCTTTTCCCATTGCTCCAAAGTCCAATTGCTTTGTTGTCTTTCGAATTATCATAAGAGCAAGCGGCTTTCTTATGGACAGACAGCTGTTTAGGTCACAATCGCGCTGGATTTGTAGAAGTGCTCGAACTTTCATTATTAAAGGGGGCAGCAGTAGCTCAGGGGTGAAGACTCCAGATCAGCCCCAACGACAGTACACTACGCTGCCACTGTTGGGCCCTTGAGTACGGCCCTGTGCCATGTATCATGGCAGCCCTTACACCCCGACCATGGATAAACCCTATCTGAGAATTAAGGTTCGCAAATTAGCTACTAACTTTAACCTCTACCTTGCTAGCCAGTACTCGTTCCAAAAAAAAAAAAAAAAACTTTGATTTGATCGGCAAACAAACAGAAAGCCACGGGTTCAAGTTTTAACACTCAGCATTCCCCATGGGCTACGTCCGCTGGGCTTGCCTAGTCTCGTTTATTTGCGATTCTTAAAACCTGGTTAAAATGAGCCTTCGGATCCTTTCAGTAATGGTTCCCAAACAAAAGATGGACTAGATAGATGCAACAAGATAAACAGTGTTTAGTCAGCAAACGCCTGGGAAATGGAATGCATTCCTGAACTTAACGAGCACAAGAAGGTGGAGATTACCGCTTTGTGAGCAGGAGAGGTAGTTATGAGGTGGTTTGGTAAACGCTGTATGCCAGTGGCAAATGAGTGGGTGCGGGTACACGCACAGCGGAGCAGGATTTTCAGAAAGCTCGTTTCTTTTTTTTTTTTACAAGTTTTAACACCAACGTGCATGCAGAGTTTACTAGCTCCATGCTACAGGGGTTGGAATCTGTGTGTGCATGTTTGTGTACGCACGCGTGTGCACACAGGCACCATAGAAACCGGCTACAGCCCATCCATCCGACAACCCCCAGCCTGAGGGTGTAGCGCAGCTCCTCTACTGTAAAAGAAGACCTTAACTGCAAATACCTGCGGTTAAACTCATCCGAGAACATGTACACATACACACGCAATTCTTTTTCTTGTCAACAAATAGGGAGAAAAAAAATAATAATAAATTTAAAAATGTAATCCCTGGGAAGCTCATCTCCGAGCCTGCGAACCGACATGGCTTCACTGAGGTCTCCTTGAAAGCTAAACCTTCACTAAATATGGCTGAAGGACCTGAAAATCACAGGGTTTCGCTCCTGCAAGGCTAAAGCGCGTGTGCCAAGAAAGACAGGCCGTGCGGCTCACGGCTAATCCCACTGTGGGCAGCTGGAAAGGTTCGTAATCTCAGGAGTGCTAAGATAGCAAGGTTTTAAGGATTTCAAAAAGGAACCAGAGCGAGAGAAGAATATGGAAAGGAAAAAAGGAGTCCGAAATGGAAGGCATCGTGGCACCAAGGTTTCATACTGGGGGTCAGAAGACGTCCCAAAGGGTAGAGCAGTAATTGAGAGCATATGCTAAAACATGCAGGTTTTTCTTCCAGCAAGACTGGACACGTCACAGAGACACCTTTAAGCGTACACAGCAGACCAAAGCATCATCCTGTTTTCTTTAATGAAGAGTCAGAGAGAGAGAGAGAGAGAGAGAGAGAAAAAGTCCATTAATAATGGAATCACGTAACAGTAAATAATCAGACGTCAGACATCAAAAGCGACCTGATGTCACAGCGAGACAAGCCAATAAAGACACCGATTATGGCATTAACCCCAGCCGGGGCAGATTCCTCCCTCTTTAATTCATCCGGCCCCTCTTAGCGCCACCGCGAGGGCAGCAGGATTGAAATAACAAGTGGCTGGAAAGCAGCATCAGTTCAAAGATTCCCGCACGTCCGTAGCCGAACACGAGGGTAACACCACAGAAGGAAATTCCACAGATATTCCAAACTTATTTCACCCCAGAGCAATGTGACGAGGAAGGCGCTCGTGACATCAAGGACGCAGTCCTGCGCCAGCTCCAAGAGGAGAAATGAATTGAAGATTTTCAGTCAAGCGCGTCGGCCCCCGGGATAATCCCCGAAACTGAGAATTCCTGTAATTGCTTCAGATTTAATTAAAGCATTAACTCTGATAAATGCAACGCACAGTCAATTAATTCAGGTGCCAGAACTGGGGGGGAAAAAAAAGAGGGGGGGGGGGGTGGTGTGGGGTGTGGGTGTGGGCGCACATCCTAGCAACACTTTCACAAGTTCGCCCCAAACACACACTTGCCAAAGTTCAACCCACCTGCTCAGTTCTTGTGATTCTAAATGAGAGACATCTACAGATCCCAGGGTCAGCGGCATTATATACAAGTGGCGAGAGAACCGAACATAATTATAATAAGGACGGAATGTGTTCACACGTACAGTACAACACGATCACGATTCAGAACTCTCAAGGGAGCCTGAATCCCAAGAAGTGAGACCCTAGAAAGACGTATGGTCAAGCTCCTAATCTGGCATGTAATTGTTCTCAGTCCGGGGAGCCGAAACCGAAAAAAAAAAGAAAAAAAAACAAGTGCGCAAAAAAAAAAAAAAAACAAGCTTTCTTTCTGCGCAGTTGTCGTGACGACGCCATGTGTTTGTTCTTCTTCTCGTTAATCCCCTCTGCCACAGCCTTTGACCGAGGTTGGACCGCGGTTGACATTCCGTTACAAGAAAGATCAGACGTGTCTCAGCGAAAGGACGCTGAGGTGATTCACTGCCCCACTGAGCAACAAATCCAATCAGGGCCATGAACTAATGAACTTAAATAAATACCTCCTAAAAGAAATGGGGGATGACGTGTTTTATGAAAGGGAGTGGAGCGGCAGATGGTCCGTTTGGTTGCTTTCCAGACACATTAGTTACAAAACAACTCAACAGCTGCAGCTTAACCATCCATGGCACCCATGGATTTCATAATCGAGAGGTCTATAGAAGAAGGAACATTGCATTCTGATTGCCTGGGCACGCCAGCCTGGCTTCTAGACAGCTTCTACCTTCTTCCTAAAGAAGCAAAACGTACTTAGGAGGTACTCAAAAGGTACACGGTCATCCCATAGACGGCGAGTATGATGATGACAGTTTGCATTAGCAAGCATTAACCAGTGTGCATCACCGCCAAGGAGGTCCTTTACAATATAAGCCACTTGTTTTGATCTGGATAATAGCATTTCGAAGCATTGAGTTGCATGAAGGGGTGGGGGAGGGGGAGTGCTTTGGGAAGTTTGTTGGCCAGACACAAGGCAGAACACCTGATGTCTTTGGCAGCGCTTCCTTTCACCTCAGGTTACGTTCTTTCCCTCTTTGGCCACGGTTAATTTCTCGACACAATCTCATCTGTCTCCTTCTTGGCTGCTTTAGAACAGAAACAAAAGCCAGCCACACACACACCTTCAGAGTGGTTTACGTTACCCACGAGCATAACAGGAACAGTCTAGACAGGTACTTGAAGTTGCCGCCTGCCAAGCGAGAGCTTTCCTTTTACCCCCGTTGGCGTCTCTTAGGTAGATTGCTGGGAAAGGGGGTGAAAGTACGTGGGGGGTGAGAACGGGTCAGACTTTAAGACAGATCCGAGTTAGACCGCAAGCCCATTGCGCATGACAATACCGGTTGCTCCTGCTAAATACAAACGCGACGTTTGCATCTGAATGCCCGCAGTGTATTATTGGGAGAAGGAGGTGGGTCGGTCATCACAGATCACAAAAGAACCAGAAGCAGAGTTTGTATTTCAGCCATGACTAAATAAAGCCTGATGGTTTGGTCAAGGGCAACTCAAGGATCCTTGCTTGCTGGTTTTGCAAGCTGGAGTTTTTCTGTATAGCCTACTTTAAATTTAGAACGTTTGAGGTTTTGACTCAAATCATAGTAATTGCAGGCTCTCACACTGAAAATAGCCTCCCTTGTTTTTGATTATGGTCCTTGTCCATCGCTCGCCGTCATGAGGACGGGTTCGACTTGGAAACTCGCTCGTCTTGCAGCTTCAGCTGCTCTTCTTCATTAAAGACGTTCCCCAACAGCGCAGCCTGAACCCCAATACGAGCACACGCATGTGGTGGGAATTGTTCCGCAGCAAATACTGTGTGCCTTTAGGGCTTCTCAGGACCCTACACCAGGGCAGAACGTGCGATGACAAGGGTTCGGATTAAAGATGGCTGAACTAATAGGCTACCAGAGGGCTGGAAAAGATGTCTGCAGAAAATGCATTTACCCTAGAGGCGTCTGTCATTCGCAAGATGTTTGACAACTTCTTCCAGTGTGGCGCAGCGGCTGTCAAAAGGTTTTAAAGGTAACAGACAAACGGACTGTCGGGGAAAGGACCTGGGACCGTTAGTGCCAATCCCTTTCGTTTGGGTTTCTGATATCTTAATTCACCACGTTGGCTTGTGTTTTTTCCACACCACACATACTAATTGTTTTAACACATTACATATGTTTGAGAGCCGCGAGTCGGCGTATATAGCATGCTGACATAACATCGCCAGGCAGAACCTCCTACGCTTATGCAGAAACACACGCTCGTAAATGGAATCAGGTGTCGTGAAGTCAGCAGGGGGTCAGAAAAGTGGCTGATGTCAGTCCAGACACGACCCCCCCCCCGACTCCCCCCCCCCCCCCAACACCCCCACCCCATTACTGCCTAAACAGCCCAATTACTGCCAAAACAAAGAGCCATTGATTCGACACATCATCAAACCAGACTTGAACGCACACGCAATTCTGTCTGCTCACCAAGATTTTAAATGTATTACACGTGTCATGAGATGAGCGTTACATGGTTTTGTATTTCGATGCTTTAAAGACACTAAAATACATATTGTTTACAGAAACTACTTAAAGACTTAGACTACGTACAACTTTCACTAGTACTATGGAGTGAGTGTACCATGAAAGTTTCCAAGTCTTTAATCAGGATTTGCTTTCATGAGACTTTCATGAAACGGGAGCGAGTGATGATAAACGGAATACAGCTTGCATGGGTCGACAGGCCTTTTGCAGTCACATGACGTCACCATCATTAGGCGGCAATTGTGTGAAAACGGACGAAGAAGCTAGTAAGGATATTAACTTGCAGGAGGTTTATTTGCTAGCTCTTTCTGTGCTTCTTTTGGAAATGAGACGAGGATATGGAATACGCTGTGCTTTATGCTTTATAAAATGATGTCCAGGTAACGTTCACTGATACCGACGTTTCAAGCTTTTCAATCACTAACTAACTCTCTGTTCAGGGGTTGAACCCCAAATAGCGGAATGTTAAGACTGTGTAGAACATATAACCCCTTGTTCCACACTAAGTAGTGGCCTTGATCAGGGGTTAGAGTGGGATTTGGGATTCAGCCAGGTGTTAGAGGCGTGTTAGCTTTGTAACGCGTGTTAATCGTGAACAGAACATTCAGAGACAATTCAGAGGCAATTCAGAGCAGCTTAGAAGCAAAGATGACAACTTTTTCTGATGTCTCGTCTTGCTGAAAGTGTTTCCGTGACTGGTTTTTGTATGTGGGTTTTGGCACTGGGTTCCTGTAAGCAACATCCCTTCCGCTGTCCAGAAGTAGGGGACCATGGCGGACAAACATTCTGACATCAGGCACAAAAGGTGTATAACTATGTACGGATAGACGGAAACAGGCAGTTCAGGATCCAATCTGAGTCCCTGCAGCTATAAGGCTCTAGATGATGGAACACTGAGGGTTGGCATCACAATTAAGCGTATACATTTACAGGTGACTTTTTTTTTCACAGCCTGGGCTTCTGCTGGTGCAAATCAAAGCCCCTGTCAGTTTGCACGCTAATTATTGGGCCTAATTAGCTGTAAAAGAGGTGAGTGAATGCATGCCGTCCTACGGCTTTCGGGGGTTGTTTCCTAACTGACAGCAAAGCCTGCCGTTCTTGTTAATGAACCACATGGCGCCTGTCTTTGTGTAGCCGGAAAATGCACCGCCGCAATACTCCAAACCCTCACTGAAACACTGCTTCATTACGAGGTCAACTCTTGCCCCTGCGACGACGTGAACAGAAAGAAGAAAATCCTCAGGATTGCATTGCGTACACCCAAAGCAGGGGAATTTACAGACAAGTGCAGAGTCTCAGAATTAGTCAGTGCAGAGTGCGAAGTATCCGAACGAATCCGTTTTTCCACTTGGGTGGAAACTTTTGTACTGTAAGATATGCATAGGTCTTTTTATACTGTTTCAGCACCCTGTTGCTGGAATGAAAAGTCAATACTTAGTCATTCGGACAATCTGTTTTGTCAATGGTCGAGGCAGGCCAATGTTCTGGCCAATGCTATGTCTAATCCAGACATGGGATGGGACGGGACATACATGCCTATAGTAACCTCCTAATGGTTTCTAGGTGGGGGAAAAAAATAATTAGGAAGAACCATTTCATTAGTGGGGTTTATGGGGGTAGCAAGGTTGCATTGTAGCATTTCTAAATTGTCCATAGTGCCCATAGTGTATAACAGATTGTGTGGTTGCCTATACATTGCCTATAAGAGGTGGCATTCTCAGCAATGTAACATTGTGGAGAGCATTGCTGGGATGGATGGATGGATGGACAGTTTAATATATAGATAGATCTAGCATGAGCAGTCTATAAACTTAAAACTGGGCATGCAGGAGGTACGGATATTGTTACCACCCTAAAGCTGACGATTTTCTTATCTCACCACATCCACTGCAATTTTGGCAAAAAATCCACCTTTTTAAATTATTAATAAAAAACATGCTGCGCTTTCATTTTTTTCCAGCCGTTTAAAGTTACACTTTACGTCGCGTATCGCCTGTGAGACAAGTCAATACCTGTCCTCACTTAGTAATCATTCCCTCACCAGCCGCTCTTTGTTTTCTCTTCACTTCAAGACAGTTTGTCTTTTTGATTCGTCTGCCCTAAGGGGATACAAACTGTATTTATAAATGCCAATCCCTGGGTGTCTCCAGTCCCAATCCTAGTCTCAAACATTTAGGGGAAGAAAAGAAAAAGAAAAAAAACCCTGATCCCAGATCAGCTAGAGGGAGTCCCGGCAGCTTGAAGCAGTGTAAACAAGCTGTGGCGAGTCAGCCAGGAGAACCCTGAATGACCTGCTGTCACATCAGCCGGCAGACGCAGACACGGCCAGTCTCGGACCTCTAAACTGGCCGAAGCTGGCACACTCTGAATAAACCTACAGTCTGTAGATGTCTCCCATTTCACCTTCTTCTCTTCTCTCAGCTTTTTTTTTTTCCCTTTGCTTTACGCCACGTATAAGGTATGAAATTGAAGTATGGAATAAAATACTTGTTAGAGAAAAATACTGAACGAAAGAAATTGCGTGATGAAGCGTGTTTTACTCCTCTTATATCTACCGTGCAGAAGGACCGGTCTTGAGACCATCTCCGAAATCCATCCATCCATCCATCCATCCATCCATCCATCCATCCATCTAGGAACCTCTGTAGTCCAACTAGGAACCGGGTAGACCAATGGTGACCATTGCATTTATTCCCATCTTTATGTAGGACCTCCAGTCAACATTCACACACGCATTCATACACTACAGCCAATTTGGGAACGCAAATGTACTTAATCTGAATGTCTTTGGACTGTTGGAGGAAACTGGAGTACCCGGAGGAAACCCACCTAGCAGGGGGAGAACATGCAGAAATCGAGCCCGGATCCTGGTGGTGCTAACCACTAAGCCACTGTAGCCCCTGTCTCCGAAATATCAATAATAATAATAATAATAATAATAATAATAATAATCACAATCACCATCAGCATCAGCATCATAATGGGAAGGTCCATTACCTTGTATTTTTGTTTATTGGCAGCTTGCAAACCAACTAGGTGCATATTGCCACCTACTGCACCGGAGAGTGAAATTACTGTAAAAGATGCCCAATTAGGAAGGATAGGGATTATTGTTTTCGGGAATGTGAAGCAACAGTGGCTAGAGTGAAACTTATTATGCAGTGACACCTTACAGAAACTTCACCATAATATTGAAGAGATGGTTTGTTTCACAAAAAAGGATGCTTATATCCATTTATAAAGAATATCAAATGATTATTATTATTATTATTATTATTATTATTATTATTAAACATTGAAACATAGAAACTAAGAATGACTCCCTTTGCTGTTCCTCTGACTGTTTAGAGAAGACGACGAGTCAAGCATGAAGAAGAGAAATCCATTTCCTCAGTTTCTTCGACTTGGCTGCATTAAGGCATTATGTAAAGCACAAACAAACCCCAGCCTTGAATTAATCTTAATACCTGCAAGGAGAGCCAGATGTTGTGAAGTCATACCCAAATGCATCTTCTTACTTCAGCTTTCAACAAACTGGCTTTTTTATTTATTTTTTTATTTTTTATCACAGCCTGGCCACTCATGGATCATTTTTATTCCCTGTCCAGGCGAAGCAACAGTTACTGTAAAAGGCTTACATAACTACACCAGCTGAGACTGAATCTCTTGTGGAAACATCTAGTTAAACAGGAAATGCTGCTTGCACAAGTGCCACGGCACGGTGGTGATTACGTTGCATCTCCCAAGAGTCCCAGCAGATGCAAATGGACGATGAGTAAAAAAAAAAAACGAGTTAGGAATGCAGGACCGGGCCGATCGGAAACGGCACTCTGTGAACGAGCACAGCCCCAAAACAGGTGGTCCTGCTCAAATTCGACCACATCACATGGTGTTCGAGCAGCTGGAAACAAGGCGATGACATCTCAAGGCTACGTTAGACACGAGCAAGCCATAGTCCCCCGAGTGTTCATGGACGGATGCATGAGATAATATAAACACATCAGTTATTGTCTGGACGGTTCCAAAACAAATGGCTGAGGAATTATTGTTATTATTATTATTTTTTTTTATTATGATCTTCTGTTGAATGTTTGTTTGGTCAGAAAGTAAACAAGACGGCTCACTGATGCTTTGATTTCTGCAATGAGGAGACACATAGCTGAAAGGAGTCTCCAGTGTCACTGACTGGTCATAGCTGCTGTAATGTAGGCGCAAACTCCGGTTTGGAAAAATGAAGCCAACAAGGAAGTGCAAAAAAAAAAAAAAAAGTGCAGTTCCTTGAATGTCCACTGGGGGCTTCCTCCAAAAAGCAAGTCACTCAAACAAAATGTCCAAATTTACAACAGAAATAAACATGTTTAAAGCTCACTCATCCTCTATACAGGGTTGGGGGGGGGAGGGGGGATGGGGTTAATATCGCCACACTGGTGTATCTCCACACTGACACCAAAATAGATTTTTTGTTTGTTTGTTTTTTATTTATACATGTTTAAATTTGAGGTTGTAATATGTTGCTGTTGCTCTATGATCCTGTAGGGGGCGTGCTCTAAACTATCACCAGGCAGCACAGGATTCTGTGTGGTGGGAGGAGTTTCGCTATACGAATCAAATCGCCACTTAGGTATCGCGATAATATCATATCGGGTTAGTCCCTTATGATTCGCATCACTAATATTTTGTATATTATGCTTTAATTAATAGTTAAAAGCATCAAGCACATAAAAAGCTCGAAGGAAGAAAACGTGATATTCATGCAAAATGCGAGTATTTGTGGAAGATGAGGGCGCTTTGTATTTTCTGAAAAAACTGCTGTATATTTTGAAGGATTTCATCAGTTTTAAAGAATGTAAATATCTTTTTTTTTATTTTATTTAATAAAAAATATGATTTTTTTTTTCCCCCGACTCAGTTTTCAACAAAAGTTGGTTTAAAATCTCACAGCTCTACTCGGCTCCCTCTGTGCAAGAAATTTCAGACAAAGAGCTCAACTTTTTTTCTTTTTAAAAGTTCCAATAACAGAATGAAAGCTGCTTATCCTGCTCCTGATCTACTACAACGAGGCGCTGCAACACGTTCCAGGCCGGAAACCTACAGTACGTCGCTCAGGATTCAGCTTCTCGCTCGCCATGTAAGACTTCATTTGCTGAGGTTTTACATGGAAACAACTCGAGCGTAATAACTGTGCTGCTTTGTATCGGACAAAAAGATGGTGTAATTAAGGTTTCCGTTTGTTCTGTCTTTATCTCGCGGCTGACGGACGGGTGAGCGCGGAGGGAACAATCATTTCATAGTTTCACTTTGCGAACGCTGTCGCAATGAGAAAGGAATGCTTACAAGAACCTTTTCAATGGCTCGTCTCCCTACAGCGAGTCCGCCGCTCCTCTCGATCACGCTCTGGACTCCAAACACACACACTGGGAGGCTTCTTTCTCCTCCATCACACTCTCAACTCTGGGCATGAGCAGAAACTCTCTCTGTTATTGTTTTCCTCTGGAATGTGTGCACATCAG
This sequence comes from Clarias magur, assembly GCA_013621035.1. Taxonomy (NCBI): domain Eukaryota; kingdom Metazoa; phylum Chordata; class Actinopteri; order Siluriformes; family Clariidae; genus Clarias; species Clarias magur. The sequence goes on along the minus strand of QNUK01000510.1, from coordinate 293,983 downwards.
TCTCTCTGACTGTGTATATGTCACTGTATTGTTTATCTCTCTCTCTCTCTCTCTCTCTCTCTATGCATCTGTCTCTCTCAGAGTCCGTCTACGAGTCTCTCTCGGTGTCTCTCTCTCTCTGAATCTGCGTATGTGTCTCTCTGTCTCTCTCTCTGTCTGTCTCTCTCATGCAAGTATCACTTTTTCTCCATCTTTCTCTTTCTTCTGCAGTCTCTGCGTCTGTGTATTTGTCTTTGTCTTTTTCGGTCGTCTGTCTCATGCATGCGGCGTGTCTCAGTTTTTCTGACTCACGCTATCCGTCTGTCTCTCCCAGTGTCTCGGTCTCACCCGATGTTGTATGTTTATGTTTGCTTCCCTCTCTTCATCTCAAACTCCATCACCCCCTCCCCCCCCCTCCCTCCCTTTGCCCGTCTGGCCCAGCAGTACAACTGTAAGACTGCATGATGCCACTGTCTCTCTCTCTCCGACTCTGGCACCGACCCCAACTGCTCACCCTTGTGGTTTTCTGCCCTTGCGCCCAAAGCATCTGGAGGAAAACCAACAAGAAACTGAAATATTTTTTGGTGGGGGGTGAACGACGTAATATGGCTTCAGGTCAAAGTGTCTCGTCCCGTATCCTATATTAAAAACCACACCAGGAAAGAGTGCATATGTGTCTGGAGAACAAATAGGGACAAGAAGCATTGCAGAGAAGTGTGTGTGTGTGTGTGTGTGTGTGTGTGTGTGTGTGTGTGTGTGTGCTGTTCGTGTTAAAGTGCCGTTTCCCCTCAAGTACTCGGAGGACATCTGCAAAACAGATGAAGGCAGGTCAGGATCTTTAAAACGGTAATAGCGCAGCTCTGACCTAACTAACACTAACCTTAAATTATCTTCTTCTTCTTTTTTTCCAAATGAATGGATTTCAGTCTCCGTAAAGAATAAAAAAAAATATATATATATATATATATATATATGTTTTAAAAAAATAATACAAATGTACGAAGATACAGTGACAGCCACCATAAGGCAAGTCTGTCTCTTAAAGTAAAACTCTAGCTTTGCATAAAAAAATTTTTTTTTTTAAAGCTCACAATGTCTCTCTTAAGTCTCTCTAGGTGTCTTTCTCTCTCACTCACATTCTCTAATCTCCCTCCCTCCCTCCGTGCATGTCTCCCTCACATCTCTCCTTCAGTACGTGTGTGTGTGTGTGTGTGTGTGTGTGTGTGTGTGTGTGTGTGTGTGTGTCTCTTTCTCTCTTTACTACATCAGGAAACCAGAAAATCCACATACTTTCTCAAGAGGCAATCAGATCGACTGACCAACACCAGATCTTTTTCCTGCAGCCTCTCAACAAACTCTCTCTCTCTCTCTCTCTCTCTCTCACGCTCGCTGGTTTACTCAGCACCAAGTGCTTCACAAAAAACTCTTTCACTCTTCCCAGCGAACGCGCTCGTCGTGCCACGCAAGTGTGGATAAACCCTTCTGATTCTGAAGCCTGCGGCCAGAAAAGTGTTCCAGACGAATTTAAACCTACGGCGAGACGTAAACAAGACCGGACCGTCGTCCACCGCCGATCGCCATGGTAACCAGAGCGAAACGGGGCAACTTGTGAATATCGCTGTGGCCAAGCCAAGCTTTGATACGATTCCCTACATTTAGCGAATTTCCAACAAGGGACATGAGTCACAGCGAGAATGACTGCAGGATACGGGGTTCGAGTGCTTGTTTTGATTCCTGTGAAAGGAACATTATTACACAAGCAGATCAATAAGTAGCAAGCGCAAGGACTGTTTGTCAAACAGGAGAAGAGGAACTCGGGGCCACTCAACCCTGAGTGTGTGTGTGTGTGTGTGTGTGTGTGTGTGTGCATGTGTGTGTATAAACACGCCATCTGGGCTTCGATGTCCAAGGCACGCTGAGCTGCTCTGTTCTAACCTCCACCGTGGCACCGACGCTCTCGAGCACTTTCCCATCAGCCCCCTGGGACAGAACAGACATGAAAGGACGGAACAACCTCGTATCCGAGCCGACCGGATGGTTTGGTCAGATAAAGGATCGAAAATAATTTTTTTTTTTTTTTTTTAATCTGCTGGGTCTGACGCTGATTCTCTTCTGCCAAGTGTTTATTATACAACAGCGCTGTCAAAGTCTCGCATGTGTTCAGTCAGAAGGTGTCGATTAGTTTTCCATAACAACAGCTGAGACAGTTATTCTGACTGGAATTAAAACAATAGGATTATACTACTAATGCACAAAACATTTTCTTACTAAAAAAAAAAACAAAAAAAAAAAAACACATAATTGTCACTTTGAGCTACTTCATTAAAATTGATCATCAATAGCAATCTAACAGATAATGCGGTTATGAAGATCTGCACATCACAGCACCTGATATTAATAATCAGGTTAATGATTAATCTTCAGTCGATTAATTATTGCCAAGAATTCAGCTGATTAAAAACATTAAAAAGATTTGAAAAATCTTTAACGGATGATGTTTGTTTTGCAGCATGTTTCGCGGTAGCTCAGCTGCCTATTAACGTGTACACCACAAGAGGGCGCATGTACAGTCGAGGTGACGCACAATCCTGGATGTATTTTTAGCGGCCTGGTTTTTGAACGAAGGTTTTCAACAACCCTATGTTTTTCTTTCTGTTTGTTTGTTGTTGTTTTTTTTGCAAATAACTGTGTTTCTAGTGCTGTTAAAAATAAATAAATAAATAAATAAATAAATAAAGTATGCATCTGGTTAATGATTAACTGATTATTGATTGTTCACAATTGTTTTCTTAACCTCAACCCTCGTTGGATTTTTTTTTAAATTATTATTATTATTATTATTATTATTATTATTATTATTTTCCTATAATCGTTCACCCCATCATGAAGTCTGTTATTATTGTGCATCATTGGTGCAGATTTGGTGATGCAAGGTTCTAAGTGGACATATCAAGCTGACTAGATAAGAAGAACACAGTGGTTGTGATTCTGGGCGAGGATTGGCTTGTTTACACAGAAGTTGGTGTACATTATACAAAAAAAAAGTACATTATACGTCATACGCTTTTACCAGCCTTACTTCCAGCTACTTCCTGAAATGTGTTTATATCTTACGAAGCACTAACATACATTAAGTATCAGCTAAAACATCACATCGATTTGTCTTTAGGGCACAAAGCCAAACATGGCTAAGAAAAGACTAAATGTATACGCCCTGGAACTTCCAGCACCTAAGGAAAAACACACACGTAACCGCATCCAAATGCAATCCCAAGATGTTGCTCATCTGAAAGATCAATGTTTTCAGCGTGTCTGTGGGTCAAACTGACATCATGTGACCAGAATACCAATTTGTCCCACAGCCACTCCACTTGTTGTCCTTTTTTTTTTTCTTCTTTTCCTCCCCTTCCCAACGGGTGAAAACGTAAAAATGAACAGCCAAGAGCCTCCATTGAGCTGCAAATGAGGACAAGGCAGAAAGCCGGGCCATGAAAGAGCGAAAGAGGGCAGGATGAAAGAGAGGGAGGGAGGGAAAGACGCAGAGAAGAGGACAGGAGCAGGAAAGTAGTTAATAGAGGCAGAGATCTCAGAGACGACTGAAGTCCGTGACCCTGTAGATGGGTGGTGGAAGTGGTAGTGGTAGTGGTGGGAGCCTATCAGATAACAAAGTAACATCATCAACAGCGGTGCAATCAGCAAACTCAGCGCTAGGAAAAGAAACTAAAGAGATGAAAGAATGGTGACATGAACCTCAGGGAACTAAAGTTAATCACTACGCTTGAGCCCGGAGGCACTGTTTTGTGCTTAAATTGATATATTGAGGTTAATTAGTCAAAAATCGTATGAGTAGAGATCTCATCAGACGTGTTAGACTGAAAGGCTTATTCTCAAATAAGCACTCAGCCTCTTCACCGGTTTTGGCGTGATATAGGAGACGATGTCATGCATCATACATGAAAGTTGAACGAAATCAGCTTACGCCTGATTGTATCTTAGCACTTTTGGGTGAAGGAACTTGCTCAGGTGTCCAACACGAGAGCGCCGTGGCTCGACCGGGGGAACTTTCTGATCGGCAGTTCAACACCTTAACCACTGAGCCACATCATGCATTAAACTGGGAAATAAACCTCAAATCCCAGGATCACCGGCTATAACCGATTCTGTACGCATTCCCAGGTGAAAGATGCACCAATCACTCCTTCCTCCTGTATATGAAACCACAACCATCAGGGCTGAGGGGCATCAAAGAAAAGAAAGAAAGAAGAAAAGAAAGAAATCCTCAGTAGGTGTTGCGTCATTGCATGCCAACAGTAACAAAGTGTCATGCTCTGACAGGCAGTTACAAAAATCAAAGACTTTTTCAAAATATCACAGGAAAGTTTTTTGTTTTGTTTTTCTTCTTCTTCTAAAATCTATAACTCTCTCTCTCACACACACACACACACACACACACACACTCTCTCTCTCTCTCTCTCTCTCTCCTCCACATCACCAAAAAAAGAAAAAGAAGAAAAAAAAAACAGGGGGAAAAACTTTACGTGTCTTGTGTCTCCGGCTACGTGCAAGTGCAAAATATGATGTTTGTTTGTTTTTTTTTTGTTTGTTTTTTTCTTTAGAATTTTAAAGTAACATCAAACACATTCCGCTCGTGCGCACGAATCTCTTTTGATCTTTTTGATTTTTATGTTTGTTTGTTTTCGTTTTTTGTTTCATGCTTTTATCTCCGGCTGTCACTGCGAGCACTTACGCGCAGAAGAGTGAGTGAGAGGAGGGGGATTTAAAAAAAAAAATTTTTTAAACAACAACAACAACAACAACAACAACAAACGAAACAAACAAATAAGTCAATAAAACAGCGCGCGGAGCGTCAACAAGCGCCCGCGGCTGAGATCCTCACCGGCTTTGCACGGGTCTTTGTAGTCGATCGCTTCTGGGGAACTCATCAGCGCGTCGTCGTAGTAGCTCGGCTCCGCCGCTGCCGCGTCCCAGTCCGTGGCCGCGCGGGAAGCCGCGCCGAGGCTCGCGAGCAGCAACAAGCAGCGCGCCGCGAGCTCCATGGTCCGGGGAAGCGGCGCGGGGACGGCGCGGTGAGGCGCGCACACGCACATACACACACACATGTAGACACACACACTCACTCTCACACTCTCACACACTCACACTCCAGCAGCAGCAGCAGCAGCAGCACAGCGCTGAGAGGGAAAGACACGGGCTACTCGGAGAGACAGATGAGACAGGGGGGGGGGGGGAGGTTGTTTAGGTAGGGAGGGAGGGAGGGACCGGGGACCGAGAGCCCTCTCGAGGGCGGGTTTTTCGTTCTCCGTGATGTCCGTGATGACTCACTTCAGCGATTCGGTTCGCTTTGAAGTGAATCGAACTCCACGAGTGTCGATACTTTTCGTTTCGGACCTGAGGCTGTGAGGTAGATGATGAAACACAAGCGAGTGGGACAAAAGTCTGAGGACATAAAGGGGACACGTGTTTAAGAAATATCGACCATTTCACTCCTGTAGAGCAACATTAGTTCTGTGCCTATAGACTACTGAATTCAGATGAGCCCAAAGGTAAAAAAGACCAGGCTAGAAAATGTATTCATGGGGTGGCATTAACATTATGAGGGGTGGCAACACTGAAGCAAGCATCCCTGCATGTTTTTGGTGACACTGTTCTTATCCGGTGTATACACTAGGGTGCACATTTTTACATTGTCCTATAAAAATTAATTAAAGGCTGATGTGTGATTGACTTGAACCTGATATCTGGATTGGAACGTCAGATAAATAAAAAAAAAAACTCTTTTATTTTTAGAACACTAGGGCACTAGTGCTGGGGTGGCAAATGGGGTGGCAAGGCTTTTTCTTAGGGTGGCAACTGCCACCCCGTGCCACCCCAGTAGATCCGCCCCTGTAAAAGACAAATATCAGATTTCATAGAACAACAACAACAACAAAAAGTCAATGGATGCATTTTTTTTTTTTTTTGCATCACCCCGTATAGTTATTTTTTGAACAACATTCATTCTGCAAAAGTAAGTCAGTTAGTCAGTCAAAGTCAGTCTATTAGCATGTATGTAAATAATGAAGTTCATGCAAGGCAGTAAGTAAGCGAGTACATACATTTTATATATAGATAAATAGGTCTACAAGTAAGTTCCTAAGCATGTATGTAAATAATTAAGTTCATGATGAAGTATGTATAAATTGCTACATGATGATGTGTTTCCCTCTTTATGCACTGAAGCTGGCACGTTCCCTGAGTTTTTCCAGCAAGATGGTGCACCACCACATTATGGGTGTCAGGTCCGAGCATTCCTAGATGAACAGTTTCCTGAAAAGTGGATTGGTCGTCGTGGGCCAGTTGAATGGCCCCCAAGGTCTCCCGATCTGACCCCCTTAGACTTTTCTCTTTGGGGTCATCTGAAGGCAATTGTCTATGGTGTGAAGATACGAGATGTGCAGCACCTGAAACTACGGATACTGGAAGCCTGTGCTGGCATTTCTCCTGCGGTGTTGCTCTCAGTGTGTGAAGAGTGGGAGAAGAGGGTTGCATTGACAATCCATGACAATGGGCAGCACATTGAACACATTTTATAAGTGGTCAGAAACTTGTAAATAACTCATGAAAGAATAAAGATACGTTAAAGCCAATCACACCATTGTTTTTCTTGTGCAATTCCCAATAAGTTTGATGTGTCACATGACCCTCTTCCTATTGAAAAAACTAAAGTTGGATCCAAGATGGCCGACTTCCAAATGGCCACCATGGTCACCGCCCATCTTGAAAAGTTTGCCCCCTCACATATACTAATGTGCCACAAACAGGACGTTAATATCACCAACCATTCCCATTTTATTAAGGTGTATCCATAGAAATGGCCCACCCTGTACAGTATATGTAAGTAAGTGCGAGACATTCATTCAGTAAGTATATGCGTATGTAAGTAAGCAAGTTTGTAAGTAAATAAGAAATTAAGTAAGTATTTAAGTCCATACATATAATCACATATATAGGTATATAAATAAGTACTGTATGCATGTTCATAATTATGTATTTATGCATGTATGTGCGTATGTATAAATGTATGTACATAAGTAAGTACATAAGTGAATAAGTAAGCAAGTAAGTAAGTAATTAAATGTTTAATGTAGCACTTTCACAAACACAAACGTCTATGTTTTCGAGAAAAAAAAACAACTGACCACATTCATACAGATGTCTGTCTAAATAAATGCGCTTTCAGGAATGTTTGAACTGAAGAGTCTGTCCATCTGAACTCAATCAGTGTGGCACTTCAAAGTCTTGGTGCTACAGCCACAAAAGCCCGGGTTCAGTAAGTGTGTGTTACAGCTTGTGGATGGATCATTTATTATTCAATTCTATCCAAATGACCTGAGGGACAGACTAACCGAATATGTATGAAGGAGCTAATATAATACAGCAAAATCTAACTAAATGTTGGAGATAATGCGCCACAGAATCAGGACCTTTACTGTTGTTTGCAGCTTTTACTGTAAGCAGCATTCCACAGCTGACGTTTGTTTTTTTCCGGTCCACCCAGAATCACTGCACCTTTATGGTGTGTGTACTGTATGTACCTTAAACAACGAGGAGAAATGGACCCGCAGAGCTTAAATAAACCTGAAAAGAATGCATAATGTGCTGTCCCACCCCAAAACCATCAGATTTAGCATGGTTGGTGTTGCTCAGTCCTCTCCACGCCTGTCTGTATGGTCTGAATTACAAAGTCGGGGTTCTTTATCAAGGACAGACCATCTTCCCCGAAAGGCTCCGTTAAAAAAACACTATGTTAAAAAGCTATGAGGCATAATTGCTGTGTAAGAGCCTATTGATCTCTTTGTAACTGGGATGGTGCTAATCATTAAGCTACACTGTGGCCGAAGGTTTGTGCACACCTGATCATCACAGCCAAACTGTTGCCAAGGACACAAAAGTAGGATGTAGAATGTCTTTGAATGCTGTACCGTTACAATTTCCCTTCACTGGAGATCTGTTCCAGGACGACGGTGTACATGTGCACTCGATGAATTCAACCCCATGAAGTCATGGTTTGTCAAGGCTGATGTAGAAGAACTCGAGTGGCTGGCAAAGAGCCCTGACCCCAACCCCAACTGAACACCTCACCAACAGTATCTGCTATCACGAATGTTTGGCTGTTATCACAGAATGTTATCACGAATGAGCACAAATCCCCCCTATGGATGAGATGGTCACGTGTACACAAACTGTTGACTGTATACATCGTGTATATCAGCGTGGAACTCTAATGCCAGGGGAAAATCGTTACACAGGATTACACTTCCTTTTCATTCTGGACAGCAATCAGTTTCTTACATTATTTTATAATAATACATTTCCTTGGATTGTACCATCATAGGTGGCGCGGTAGCTTAGCGGTTAGCACTGGCGCCTTGCACCTTCAGGGTTCGGGTTCGATTCCCGCCTTGGGGTCCGTATGTATGTGCATGGAGTTTGCATGTTCTCCCTGTGCTTGGTGGATTTTCTCTGGTTTCATCCCAATGTCCAGAGGCATGCAGATTAGGCTAATTGGCGTTTGCAAATTGCCCGTAGTGTGTTAATGAGTTAATGTGAGTGTGTGTTTCACTAATTCAAATTTTAATTGCAATTTTGCAATAACTAATCCATTATAAAAGCTAACTGCAATCCTTTACTAACTTCTACATGTCGTTCTTCATATATGAGGGGTGTTCAAGTCAAACCGGGACTTGCGCTGAAATGGTGGCTTGTATCGGTCAATATGTCCTGGAAAAATATCTCTTTCCTGTTTTCTGTTTTAGATCATGATAGAGTGGTTGATTTCAAACACAGACGTAATTTATTGTAAAATAAGGGCCTTTTAAAAAGAAAGCATTTTGTAGACGTCAACAATGATGGGGGAAATCCTGATGGATGTAAATCGTTTTTCTTGTAATTTATGTTGTTACATAATGTCGATAAAAGAGCTTAGTAAGCTCTGTGAGTAATATGTTGTACTAGTAAGCAGAGGCAAGCGGAATTATAATAATAATAATCTTGGCATTGTTTATAAACTATCGAATCCTCCCGGGTGAGTGATGAAGTCTTCTACAGGAAGCTAGAGTGCTACTGGGAAAGTGTTCTGATGAAGAAGACGCTACTCTTCAGAAATTCTGGAAGATCCCGTGAAGCTTCTACATTACATTTTTTTTACTCTGAGAGTTCGAAAGTTCGAAGATTCATGATTTTATATACATAATTATATATTACATATTACATATATAATTTGACTTAGAAGCAATTTTATTTTTGAATAACATTTTACATATAATGTTATATATAATGTAATAGCTTCACTAAAGAAGTAGTTTTCATTTCGAAGTTGATGAATTTGCCCTATTTGTGGTTAATGTTCAATTATTCAAATTTTTGTTTGTTTGTTTTTTTCCACTGGAACAGGATTTCAAGATCAAAAGATAACTTGTTTTATTTACCTAATATAAATGTAGCATAAAATATTAATAGTATGATCGGTGATAACGCAAACCATGACCTTAAATTCTACTTGAAATAATTATCTTCAAAACTTTTACTTCATACCGACAGACTTTTGATTTGCTTCCAACGTGTTCCACTTGTACTCTGATTTCCCTTTAATCTGGCTCGTATACAGTAAAAATGGAAATTTGTTTTTTCGTTAATTCATTCTATGTGGCACTAAGACTTTACTACAGTGACAGCATGCAAGACATTTTACTACAGTTAGCTCTCATTACATCCAATGAAGCATCCAATGTCCACATACATGTCCATTTACTGACTTTGACACAAAATGTTCAGGGCTCAAAGTGACCTTGACCTGGTCTGAAACTGATTACTACAGCGACTATGGTATCTCACCCAAAGCCTTGTAAAAACAGAGCTTTTTAAACTCTCGGAGACTTTTCAGTGTTAAGAACCTTTCTTTTGTCATTAAAGTTGAGGTCGACTCAGCATGGAGATGAATCTGGATCTATATGTTTACCAGTTGTACAGTATACACGAGTAACAGTGTACATACAGTAAGTCTTAATGGTGATGTTAATGTTTACACATATTTTTAGTGACTTTCTTAAGATGAACTTCTTATGTAAGACAACTCTTACAGTGTAACTTTTATAACATAACTTTTATAGTGTTTCACTTTTGTGAAACAGTGTCATTTTTGTCCGATAACATTGATAGTGTCACCTTTATTATTTTTTTATTGATTTTTACAATATAATTTCTGAAGTATAATTTTTATAGTGTAACTTTGTTAAGATAACCTTTATAGTGAAACTTACACAAGAGAGCATTTATAGTGTAATTATTCTAAGGTAACAGTTATAGTATAGTGAAACTTTTAAAATATAACTTTAATAACATAACTTTTATTTTTTTTAAATTATGTAATGTTTGTAAAATACTATTTGTAGTACATCAAACTTTTGTAGTATAACATTTAATATCTTTTAATAGTATTAACATTTAATAAAGCACTTTGTAAAGTATAACTTTTGTAAAATTACATTCATAATGTAACCTTTATAACAGAGTATTTATATACTAATATACTATATAATATACTAATATTTATAACAGGGTATTTCATGTTTATAATATAACTTTTGTAATATAAATGCTATTGTGTAACTTTAAGATTTTATAGTGAAACTTCTGTAAGAGAACTTGTATAGTGTGTCAATTTTAAGATATGTTATAGTATAGTGTATACATTTTATGGTGTGTAACTTTTACAAAATAACACTTATAGTGTAACTTTTTTTTAAAAAATGTATACATTTTATAGTTTAATGTTTGTATATTAACATTTGTGGTCTAGTAAAACTTTTGATCATTTTGATTGTTATTTTGTAGTATAGTATAGTATAGTATAGTATAGTATAGTATAGTATAGTATAGTATAACTTTAACTATAATCTTCTGTAACCTCTGTAACTTTTATAGCATAACTATTGTAAGAGAACCTCCATGGCGTAGTATGACAATTTTTATGTTGTAACGTTTGTACAATATATTTTTTAATATAATGTATGTAAGATAACTCTTGTTACGTTATTTTACATTGTAAAATAGTACAGTATAACCTTTGTAAGGTCAATTTTTTACAACATGTGTTTGAGATAACGTTTAAAGATAACTTTAATGCTAGAACATTTATAACATTTACGCTGCATCTTTTGAAAAAGAATATTTACAGTATAGGAAAGTTTGGAAAGATGGAAAGATTTGCGTAGTGTTACTCCAGTAACACTATAAAGATAAACTTTTTTTTTAAGCTAATATTTTTTAAGGTTCCATTTCAAATATCATTTTTATAATACACATTTGGTGAGATAACTGTTACAAAGAAACTTCTATAAGAGCGCTTTTAAACTATAACTTTATAAGCATAGTTATTTTATATGCTGTAGAGAGTCTTCCAGTGTTCTGAGTAAACATTAAAAAAACTTACATTCTCATACATAAGAGACAGAATAAAAATGAATAACGTTTAATTAATAAAACATGTACAAATAAATAAAAATACAACAGCGCTTGTATGTGTATGCTTGTAAAGTGTTTTGTGTTACTTGGTAGAAGGGCTGCCAAGTTGTGTTTAGGCTTTTATTCACTACCATGGAATCTGAGCCACTGAACTCCCACTGACGTATCCAGTATATGAATGCTATTTTTGCCAGAAAACCAATTATCCCTTAAATACAGCTTACTTTGTTAGTGCTAAAAGAGGCTCGCTGAGGAAAAGCCTGTTCCCATGTGTCTGGCTCTTAGCGAGAGCATCAGGTCCAGGTGCCAGAGTTATTCCTCAAATCCTCAAGCATGTCGAGTCATCGACAGATGAACAGGGTGTTATTTCGCCACGTCACGTTTAACACGCTGGAGGGAGAATGAGCGTCACAGAAGACTGAATCTCCAGGACATCGCTGTTACTCAGTGCTTCGTTTCACTAAACAGTGCTACAGAGGTTCAGAGGACACGTAGTGTTTACTATTAAATGAATCATACAATTGAATTAAGGTTCATGAATAATGAATGAATCATAGATAACCAGAAAGTGAGAACTTTTACATGTCAGTTCGTGTATACATATGTAACCCCAGGTTTGGCTTATAGTCTGAGGCAGTTTATTGTGTAACTGTTTATAGGACTTTGTTTCCGGTCTCTTCGCAATATTAGAGAAAATGAGTCATGAACAAAAAGATAGTTTGGGGGAAAAAGTACTTTTTACAACATAAAGCGGCAGCTTATTAGCGCTTGCCAAAGTATTTACAGACAAATAATGAATAAAAAAAATGTTGTTTAAATGAAAAGTATCATTTATTCACTTATTCTTGGTCACAGAAATTCAATTCAAACTTTTGTTTTGTACGTGTACCATTTGAAAGTTTACGTGCTCTAAAGGTTTCATTGATTTGGGCGCTACCTGTAGCCTTTTCCATAAAAATCGTCTGAGAAAGACCATTAAAGTGTTTGTTATGGTGAAATGGCGGCTCATACACGCATAAACAACAGAACTCACCCAAAGCATGACAGCAACTAAAAATCAGTTATCACTCGGAAAGCAAAAAGACGTTTTTAACCTTTCATCCAGGAATGTACACTGAAATGTTTGTCACTATATAGTACTGCTATCACACGTTTGTTTTCATTCCAAGGGATGAATACTTATTCAATTATAAGTATTCTTAATATTTATAATATTTAATATTTAATATTTAATTATATTTTGCACTTTAATTATATATATTAAACGTACTGTATTTAATATGTTACATATGTTATATATATTATGAACATATTGTCCCTTATAGAAATATCACACACATTCTATGTGCAATTGTGAATAATTTGCGATTACATGTGAAAAAAAACGAGTGAAAAAATTATGATTTAAAAAAAAAAAAACACTTAGGGAAAAAATGTATGAAAAAAAAATTCCTGACATTAAAACTGTGTAAAATATTATATGAACATTTATATATTTTTATTTATTTATTTTATTATTTTATTATTTATTTATTTATTTTTAATTATGATTATTATTTAATTTATTATTTATTTATTTATTTATTTCTAATTATGATTATTATTTAATTTATTATTTATTTAATTTATTATTATTATTTATTAATTTTTATTATTATTATTTGTTTTTATTATTTATTTATTAATATTATTTTTTGTTATTTATAATTTTATTATTATTATTTATTTATTTATTTATTTATTTTATTATTATTATTTATTTATTATTTATTTATTTTTATTTATTTTTTATTATTATTTTTTTTTACACATGAAAAATGAAAAACTAATCATTTGTGGGGAGGAAAGTATATAAGAAAATCATTTGTGTAACAAACCCTATGCATATGATCATAAAAAAACATGACAATTAATCACCCTTGAAATTAAATAACTGATTGAAAAATCATGTGAAAAAAAATATGAAAAAAACCACAACTGTATAAAAATCACAGGTGAAAATGAAGCATATTCAAACATTACATGTGAAAATGAATCACATGAAAACACATCAATAGTGAACAAATAATGTGACAAAATATATATAAAAAAATAATGTAGAAAACAAATGAATCATGAAAAGATAATTTAAAAATAAATCAGTCATATAAAACCCACATGTGAAAATAAATCATGTACAAAAAGTACATTTGAAGAATCAATCAATCACGTAAAAATGCACAATATACAGTACAGTACCAGTCAAAGGTTTGGACTCACTTTCCGTGTTTTTTTGTTTGTTTGTTTTGTGATTTATTTTATACATTCTAGAACAATACTGGAGATTTGAAAAGTGTGTAATAACACATATGGCATCAGGTAATTAAGTAATCAGTTGCTATTCTAAGACACAGAGGTCGGCCTTTCTGAAACAGTTCTTGTTAGAACAGAATTGTATCAAGTGCATGTGCAAAACCCATCAAGCCCCATGATGAAACTGTCTCTCGTGAAGACCTTCCCAGGAAAGCAAGACGAAAACGTTACCTCTGCTGCAGAGGAGAAGCTCATTTAGAGTCTCCAGCCTCAGAAATCACCGCTTTACACAACAGAAGTAGTGGATACATCTCAACATCAATTGTTCAAAGGAGATTATTGCATATTTTGGATGCTTCGGTATTGTTTTACAGTGTAAAAGGAAATACAAATCAGGAAAGACCATGGTGAAATAAGGTGAAGTCGGAGCATCACATAAACATTACATTATTTAAAAATGAAAAAAGTTTATTTCAGGTTGTCTCACAATGAAATGTAGTTTAGTCAGTCAAAGGGAGTGAATACTTTTGCATTCTGTACAATTCTGGCTGAATACATTGTAGCAAAGGACCTTACTGTAAAGCTACAGTCTCGTTACATTGTATAAAACAATAAGAAAACAATCCATCACATAAACATACTATAATTCCTGTTTTCCTGGACTGGATCCGAGTTTGGTATAAAAGCCCTCGACATACAAACACAGCGGTTTTATGTGTAGTGGAATATGCAGCACTCTCATTAAACACACAAACAGCGGGATCCGCGCTAACGGCGCAGATTTGGCACACAGCAGGTTAAGTGCCTGATTAACGCCGTGGGATCCGAACCTGTTGAAAGCAATTTCACCGTCCCCTCTCTTTCCGTCTCCCTAATTACGCTACAATCATGGCAGCGCTATTATAATCATGTAGCGCTGTTATCGCTGCTGTTATCCTAATCATCCTCATTATGATGATTCAAGGACAGCTTCTGTTCCGCAGACAAGCAGTGACTCAGAATAAAAACTCGAGCTTGTACTCGAAATGATGCCACTGAATATATAAATATATATATATCTCTCGCTCTCTCTTTTTTTTTTTAAAGAAGACATTTTTAGATTCTCATTAAAAGGCATGAGATGGCTTTTACACATCTCGCATGTGGACGTCTTGAAAAACCTTCCAGTTTCGCTATGACCCGATACAAAAAATGCCGCCCCCTCATATTCAACTTCCATTTTAACTTTACATGTGTTAATCACAGTGTTTGAGAGAGGAGAAACAGCTCAACCAAAGTAGAACAGAAACTCTTCCCCCAAAATTGTCTCATCTTGCAGCAGACAGTGAAGCAATGCTTCCCATAGGGGGGGCGAAAAAAAAAGAAAGAAGCAGAATCATAAAGCCTGTGAATCAGAAACCTTTGCCTGATTATTACGGTAATGTCACGTCAAATCTGATCAGAAGGCTTCCATTCATTTTCTGGAACTGCGCCTCTGCAAATAGTGTCACCATTTTGAATAGTGCGATATGGAGAGGAGACACGGATCGAATCCTGATGGAAGGAGTCTCCTGTGTCGGCGCTTTATTAACACGAACACAATGTAGAACGTCTTCAGGGCAGCAGAGGCTCCCCGTAATATGACAAGCCGTGGTTTTCTTTCTTGTATCAAATTAAGTTCCCACAAAAGTGAGGAGAAATCAGCCTGGCGAAAGGACGACTGATTATCTGTACAGTGCCTTGCAAAAGTATTCACACCCAGGGGTAGCGCAGTGGTTAAGGCATTGGACTATGGTTCCAGGTTCAAGTCCCACTACCACCAAGTATTGAGCAAGGCCCAACTGCTCAGATGTATAATGAGATAAAAAAAAATTTTAAAAGTAAGTCGCCCTGGATAAGGGCGTCTGCCAAATGCCTAGATGTAGACGTAGATACCCCTTTGAATAAGAAGTCTCGTTTGCAGTTTGAGCCAACTGTAAACGTGGAACTCTTGTGGCTTTCTTTCAACATCGCCTTTCTTCTATGAAGGTCAGGTTTGTGGAGCGCACGACTAATAGTTGATAGATTCTCCCACCTGAGCTGTGGATACCATGGGCCTCTTGGCTGCTTCTCTGATTTCTCTGATGCTCTCCTTGTCCGGCGTTTCAGTTTAGGTGGACGGCCATGTCTTGGTAGGTTTGCAGTTGTGCCGTACTCTTTCCATTTTCTGATGATAGATGGATGCTCAAAGCTTGGGATATTTCTTCATAACCTAACCCTACCTGGTCTGGTGTGTTCCTTGGGCGTCATGATGTCGTTTGTTCAGTAATGTTCTCTAACAAACCCCTGAGGGCTTCACAGAACAGCTGTATTTATCCGGAGATTTAATGACACACAGCAGGACTCCATGTACTAATTAGGTGACTTCTGAGGGCAATTAGTTCCACTGGATTTTAGTTAACGAAATCAGAGTAAAAGGGGGCTAAATACAAATGCACGCCACTCTTTTCAAATATTTACCTGAAAAGCATTGATCATTTTCCTTCCACTTCACAATCATGTGCCACTTTGTGTTGGTGCCATCACATAAAATCCCAATCAAATACATTTACGTTTGTGGTTGTGACGTGAAAAAGTTCAAGGGGTGTGAATACTTGTAAATGATAACGGAACTATTTTGCAGTTTGCAGACGTGACTATACGGTAAATCCGTATTAACAAACATGAACTCTTTCATTTTCAGCTCCATTCTATCACTGATTATTTTCCCCAAGTATTTTATTCCTTACAGAATTCGTTTTAGGCTCCACGGTTATTACTGAAAGTCGAGTCACATAATAAACAACTGAACCAAAATGAAAGATCCATGATCAATGATTTTTCTTCCTCCCCAATGCATAATGATAGATTTGGGTAATTGCTTGAACTTTTCTGTTATCTTTTGTTATTTGGACCTACAAAGGATCAGAAAATGACACCTTTTATTGCCTCTTTTGCTGATTCTTTACAATAGGGGCATGTTAAGATCTTTTTAAGGAAAGTTGCACTAATCAATCTCAGGTGTATATATGCTAGAATTATTTAACCTATTCTTAAGGTAAAATGTCCTCCATTCGTCCATCCCTTTAGGACCCTCTGTGGTCTAACTAGGGATCGTGGAGGCCAATGGTGACCATTGTATTTATTCCCATTTGTACGACCGTGTTAGGATCTCCAGTCAAAATCCATGCACTAGGGGCAATCTGGGAACACCAATTTATCTAACCTGCATGCCTTTGGACAGTGGGAGGAAACCGGAGTACCCGGAGGAAACACACCAAATACCGGAGAACATGCAAACTCCACGCACACAGACCCAGACCCAGTGCTAACCATTATACCACTGTGCTGCCAAAAAGTCTTCCACATTGTGCATATTGTACAGTTCAGCACTTGTCAAAGACTAGAGGGAATACTGTAGTTAAGGCCTTCATAACTACAGGTCAAGGAAAAGTCCAAAACTAGAACTATCTGAGGTCAAGTCTTAAGAAGGTTAAAACCAGTTGATTGTGAGATAGAGTCAAAATCAAGACAGTTAAACTATAAAAATGACCATCCGTGCACTGTGCTAGTTATTACGCCGTTTTCATAGTGGTAGGAATTACATCTTGTCAGATGTTAAAAGATGCAGCAAACACCTTTATTTATTATTATTATTATTATTATTATTGCAAACTCTTGACTGAGACTGAGACTAAATATTAGTCAGACCAATACCAGTATCAAGTCCAAATACAAATGGCAAAAAAAAAAAAAAAAAAAAAAATCACAAACAATATTAAACAATTAGAGCATTTAAAATCATTTAAAAATACGCTACATGGCCAAAACATTACAAACCCATATGTGACCATCATTTGTATAATAATGTTTTTGTGTTCTGTAGCGTTACAGTTCCCATCACCGGATTCTGTTCATCTCATACTATACAATAACTGTACGGCACTGATCCACTGATCGTCAGTCTACATATTATACATTCATCCATCTGTACGATGTCACTGGATGCATGCCCCCACACACACACAATGGGCAATTTGGGAATGCCAATTAGCCTACTCTGCATGTCTTTGGAGGAAATCGGAGGAACCCCAGCAACCATAAAGAGAACATGTAAACTTAATGCAGACAGATCTGAGGCGGGAATCAAACGCTCGACCCTGGAGCTATGACGCAATAGTGCCAACCACTACACCACCATGCCGCGTTTTATGCATTTTATTTTGCTACATGGTGTAACATAGTTTATTTGCCTGACCACAGCGTCCTTATTTTATCAACATTTATTTATACGGTGAACTTCATAACAGGGTGGAAATGTGAAGAAAAAGAAGGACGATAGCAGTGATGTGTTAAAAACTGCCCTTTTCAGAGGTTTTATTTTTTACATATAAATAGAATTAAAATATATTTTAAATAGAATTTAAGTGCATACGATAATGGCTTTGGGTTACATGAGGTTTTTAATCAGCACGTGTCCTAAGTAAATAAGTAAGTAAGTAAGGCTCAAAAGAAGATTTCAACTTCAGACAGAAACCTGACTTTATTGTTCATCCACACATGTGTACAGGATAATTAATTCTTTAAGCTCGCTCAGGGAATCACACCGTCAGCACCGAGCAGTATTCATTGCCCGCTGACTGATCTTACACTCATTCAGACTCGACATTTATGATAAAACACTGATTCACATCCCAGGTGCTGGTCGTAATCAGCACAGAGTCCACAGCTTTTCCAGACTCCCTCACGGTGGCGAAGCGAGTCGATGAGAGCCGATCAGCCACGCGGTCAAGATATCAGCGTTTTCCCCAGAGAGCCTCAGCACTCTGTTTACGAATCAAGCCGTTCTGAGCGTCAAGAGCACTTCACACAGAGTGAACCTTTCCCATGGACTTTCTGTTCACTGCAAGAGAAGTGCTGAACTGTTACTTGTGTCTCACTGGTTGTTTCATTAAAGAAATCCATTTCAAAAATACTATAAAAGTGCTGAAAATAAAGACAAACGACAGAGACCTTTTTAACATATCTATATTTTTTTAAAGGTGTGTACTGTAATATGTGTAATGGTGATGCATAATATATGATGGGGAAAAGAATTACTTGATCCCCTGTAGATTTTTTTTTTTTTTACAGCAAAGGGTCTATAATTATAATCATGTTTTTATTTTAAAGAATAGAGACAGAATAGCAATTAAAACTCCCAGAAAAACACATTGTATAAATGTTATGAATTACGTATTCAAATACTCCATCCTTTAAAATACAGTGGAACCTTGGATTACAAGCATAATTCGTTCCGGAAGCTGGCTCGTATTCCAAAACACTCGTAAACCAATTCAAATCTTCCCATAAGAAATAATAAAAACTCGCAATCCGAGGTTCCACTGTAATATGATTATAATTAGAGATCCTTTATTTCCTTGTAAGTGGACAAACTTACAAAATCTACATCTACATAATCTAATATCTACAATATTTTCCCCACATAATTTATATACATATATACATATATATAAAATTCTACTTATATATTTATTGCAGGGGTGTAGTCTTAGTATCCAAGTCATTTCCACTATAGAATTTATTATCAATCATTATAATGTCTTAAGTTTGTAATTGTTCATAAAAGTTTGATGCCCGTTTCTGTTTCAATTACAGTGGAACCTTGGATTACGAGCATAATTCGTTCCAGAAGTGGGCTCGTGTTCCAAAACACTCGTACACCAAATCATCATTTTTCCCCATTAGAATTAATTATTCGTTCCACAGCCCCCAAAAATAAATACATAAAAAATTAATACAATATAAAATAAAAATAAAACAAATTAATCTGCACTTTACCTTTAAAAAAAGTACAAATAAATCCCAACAGATAAGTGTTTCCATTGGTGTGCGCAGCCTCATTTTCCCACTCCTCCTCCCTCTCCCCACCTCGCTTTTTAAGTTTCACAACAAACAGACACACACGCACACAACGGAAACACCGTTTTAACAGAAAAAAAAGAAATCTCTCTGACACTGGCATGAGCGCATGTGTGTCGGTGTCAAATTACGCACATGCATAAGAGATGCTGAAAGAGAGAGGGAGATGTTGATTATGCAAGTAAGAGACGAGCACTAAGACCTAGCAGGGGAGACGATTACACACAATTCCGCAGCGCAAGAGTGACGCTCGGTTTCAAAATAAGAGTCGCATGCGTGATACATGATACTCGGCGCTCGTAAGCCAATACTTGCTCGGTTTCCAATTTAAAATTTTTGCTCGGTTTGCGGAACACTCGTAAACCACATTACTCGCAATGCGAATAAATAATATATAATGATATATAATATAATATATAATTTTTCTGGAGCCTATCGCAGGAGACTTAGGGCACGAGGCGGGGTACACCTTGGACAGGGTCCAAATCCATCGCAGGGCACACACACACTCATTTAACTCATTGTACTCAATTAACCTACATGTCTTTGGACTGTGGGAGGAAACCCGGAGGAAACCCACCAAGCACGGGGAGAACATGCAAACTCCATGCACACAGAGGCAGGAGTCGAACCCGGACTCTGGAGGTGCTAGGCGACAGTGCTAACCACTACACCACCGTGCCGTGCCGCCTGTCTCAAAAGCAATGATTAAAAATATATATATATAATAAAAACAAGCCAACCTTCAAGGTCAATTTCTAAATCAGGAAATAAAAAGTGAGAACAACCACCATATAATTAAAGGCATCATGCACACACGCCTGCGCCCATGAATCCTGTCATCTCTTTGCACCTGATATGTCCGACACAAATTGGTTTAAAAGAAAATTCTGTCAGAAGCTTGAAATTAAATTAGTGTTTAAAATGAACCTTTGGGGGGAAAATAAGTCACTGGGCATGTGCCACTCGGTTTGAAATGGGCATGTGTGTAATTAAACTTGTCAGCATTTTAATTAGCTAATTAGCTCTCCATTCCTCTGTGTGGTCATAGGGACTGTTCCTACAGCAACCACTCGAACAAAACCAATCAATTCCGATGCTGGAAAACGAAGGGGCCGTCATTGTGATCGAGTGTGGAGTGGAAATTTCTTAGAGGGGGATAAAAAGGCATCAATATCAATAACGGCCGATCTGATATAGTTTGAATGGAATGATAAGTGACAGGCAAGAGCAAAAGGATTTCACACAGCTGTCAGAAGATAAAGAAGTCTGTAACATGGAGCTTTTGTGGTGCATCCTCCGACAGGGGCGTTCAAGTCAAACCGGGACTTGTGATGACATTTCTTGTGAATGAATGCATCTGACAGAGTGACATTTACATCGGACAGTATGGTGATGAGTCTCTTAGCCGCAGGGAAACATTTGAACTGTGAAACCTTTTAAAGAAGACCATACATCTGTGAATGGTGATCCCGGCTAGGGGTGGCACCGAGCTCACGGCCATCGTTCTCATGAACATTCAGGGAGTGGTACGTCCGATTCTTGAAAATCGTCTAAGAGTTATCGCCAGATCCACCGTACAGTCCTGATCTCACTCCAAGCCATTTGCACATGTTTGGGCCATTAAAGGAGTTCCTGGGAGGCCGGCGTATCAGGTGTGATATTTAGAGAGAATTAAAGGTTTTAGAGTTTTTTACTTTCAGAACTGTTCTGTTATTCTGCACAATTAAAAGTCCCAGTTTGATTACATGCATTTACATGAACCGCAATATTCCACAAAAACAGCTCTCTCCCATCATCCACTGGGTCAAGGAAGGGACACTCTTTGGCTCACATTTCACACTCAGTAAAACATCTACCCAATCATAGGTGAGACTGAATTCTTTTAACCAATCATATTTAATGGGATTTAATAGGGGGAAAAAAAATTTGAAGCCTAACGTGACCTCAAAGCTGGAGAAAAAAACTTGGGGATATTTCCAGCAAATTAAACACTTCACAGTGGCAGAACCACTTTACGCCTGCCAAAATGCCAAACAAGATTTATTCTGATCGAATCCTTTCAGCATATACTGTAAACGCACATCTGATCGGATTACATCCACGTAAACAAGAGTCTCGAATTGGAATGGTTTCAGTAGGATTGACGAGATATTGTCAGTGTAAACACAGCAACATGGACATATTATTCTAATTCATAAAACATTCTTTCCTTATTGTAAAACTATGAAATGTGGAAAAGTTGAAGTGAGGTGAAAATGTCTGGATGGCACGTTACCCTGACAGGATATCAGCGAAAAAGTGGCTCTTTTTATTATACACTTTATTCTGATCCTCTAATTGGAATTTCATTCCAAGCGCTCACGTTATGTACACACCATAGCATTATGACCACCTGCCTAAAAGTGAGTAGGTCCGCCTTTTGTCACCAAAACAGAGATGAACTGTGTGTTCGGTCACATTTCAATCGGAACCAGTTTTAACCTTTTCAGAGATTTTATCTACACTAGCAGTTCTATTGGATCGGACTAGACGGGCCAGCCTTCGCTCCCCATGTGCATCAGCGAGGCGTGGCCAGCCATGACCCTGTCGACAGGTTCTCCTTCCTTGGATCACTTTTGCTACGTCCCGACTCCAGTAGACCAGAGCCGCAGTTTTCGAGGTGCTCTGACTCTCGGGTTGTCTAGACATTACAATTTGTCCCTTATCACCATAGCTACATTATCAATATCTTGTTACAACGGCGTCTTTAAGCGGGTGGGAAATATTATGCGGCAAGTCGATGTGTTAGACAAAAGATGAAGTAGAAAAAAGAAGCAAGCCAAAAGGACTGAGTGACTTTGACAAGGGCCAAACTGTGATGGCTAAAGTACCGGGTCAGAGCAACTACAAAACTGCAGGTCTTCCGGGATGTTCCTGATCTACAGTATAGCGGAGCGGACGGACCAAAATTGGTGCAAGGAATCAATCAAAACTGCTGAACTGGCAAAAGGGTCATGGGTGGCCAAGGCTCACTGATGCACATGGGGAGCGAAGGCTGGTCCATGTACTCTGTACCGCGAATTGCTGAAAAGGTCAAGGCTGGTCTCCATCAAAATATGTCAAAACACATCAATGTTTGGGTGGCAAAGGCGGGAACGACTCAACATTAGGTCAAGTTAAGATCAGTGTATTACTGTGTGCATCGCTCTATCTACAGTTCCTACAGTAGTGTAATCCACTACATGGCATGGCAAATGATGCCTTTCACTGTGGACTGTACCTGGAACCCATCGTGTAAAATTTTCTTTTTTTTTTTTTTTGTCATTTAGACAAACCACGGAAATGAAAAGAAAAAAATCGTTTTTTTTTCTTCTAATTTTGTACTGGCTCGGGCTTAAACAAGCCAATTCGATTTTCCCCTCCAAATGTGACCTTATTTTAATCTTATTAATGAATTATTAAATATTTAGAAATCTCTCTCTTTTAGGTCACGGACAGTCGTATAAGCATCTCACTGCGTATCATACCGTGTATGGTTGTGTACAGTACGTGACGAGTACAAGTCAAATTTGAAGATACCCCTTCCCCAAGCTTATTGGTCAGCCCTGGTGGGCGTGGCTCAGCAGTAGCTCATTCACACAGACACTGAAACATGTTTTGCATGGTTTTGACGTGACTCATGCCGCTATTCACTATAACTGCACTCTTGTTTGTGAGAGTCCTACCTGCTGCTCAGATGTGTTGTGTGGTGGCAGTACCGCTCCAGCATGGCCCAGAGCTGGAACCCGACTCGGCTGGCCTCGCAGCGTCACCGTGATGGTGGTGGGTGCTTTCAGACCTGCTTAACACACACACACACACACACACACACACACGTACACCATAGGTTTCAGCTTAAAACATGGCTGATTCTCCTACAAGGTTAAACCCTGGCCACTGATAAAGCTTAGAAGTGGACGATACGCCAAAACCTGCACTTCTTACAAATGAACATAGAAATCGATCTCCAAGAGAGAACAAACTCCACATGATACAAACCTGAGAAGTTCAGAATGGAGACGTGAACCAAGACGCTTCAAGGTGTAAAACTTGTTTTAGCCTTCAAGCGAGCTGGAATTTTCGCCGCAGTAAAATATTTGGACGGTGCAAAACGCTTTAAGGACCAATGAATGATGAATGACGAGGTGTCCCGGAGCGCACTGAGTCATTTCCCTGAACATCGAGGGAGCGCAACCCTGATCCTTGAAAGTACGGATAACTCATCACCAACTTGCGCAAGAGACGCGCATGTCTGTGGGAACGGCTGTACACATAATCACGCGACACCACCACTTGCACGTTACAGGAAATCGGCTGGGAGTCACATTGCCACATCTCCACCGTACAGTCCTGAACCAACTCCAAGACATTTCCACATGTTCGGGGCATTTTGAACGAGTTCCCGAGAGGCCGGAATTTCAAATATGAAATTATGTCTCTGGCAAAACTTTGTACCAAGTCAGAACCAGGCACTAGTGAAATACTTGGATAATTAGTGTATCAGGGGATTATATAGAGAAATAAAGGGAGGTTTTACTCTCATAAGTGTGTTCTGTTATTCTGCATAATAAAAAAAGTTTTGACTTTATCCAAGGTTATTAAACAATATGGAAAATGTCTGTGCTATTATTCCTGCAAATAGTACGTGTATTTCTTATAAATAAATAAAACGTTAAAAAAATAAATAAAACCAAAGAATTGTTGGCAATACTTGTATCTGATGTAGGTCCACTTCCGCACTTACTTCTTTCCGTGCATAAAAATGCTTTCATTCAAATAAAGAGTATACAGTCACGCCCGAAATTATTCACACCCCTGGCGAATTCTGACTTAAAAAGTTACTTGTATTCAACCAGCAAGTTTTTTTTTTTTGGCACAGAAATGACAGGTTTCTCCCAAGACGATGTACAAGAGGCATCACTGTGAGAAAAGAAATGTTTCTCAGCTTTTATTTACATTTGAACAAAAACTGGTGGCATGTCCAAAATTATTCATACCCTTTGCAACCTGCCAAAATTTTTTAAAAATATATAAATATATAAATAAATATAACTTTTTGGAAAAATCCAAAGTTATACACCATTCCGACTTGTCCAAGCTGTTCTAAAGCATCCAAATTACCCTGATTCATTAGGAACAACTGTTTTAATCAACTCAACAGGTGAAAAACAGGAGCTCTCTGCTGTTGGTTTGTGGCCAAGACAAAGGAGCTCACTGACGACCTGCGGCTGCGCGTTGTGGCGGCTCACAAGTCAGGAAAGTGCTAGAAGACCATATCTAAATGTTTTGAAGTTCCAGTGGCTACAGTACAAAGTATTGTTAAAAAATTCACTGTGAAAAATCTCAGAGGACGTAGTCGGAAGCCAAAAGTGACACCTGTGCTGACCAGGAGGATAGTGAGAGAGGTCCAAAGAATCCAAGGATCATCACCAGGGCCATCCTGATGAATCTGGGCTCTGCTGGTGGCGACATCTCAAGGCAGACAGTCCGACGGACACTGAACACCGCTGGGTTCCACGGGCGCAGACCAAGGAGGACACCACTTCTCCAGATAAGGCGCACAAAAGCCAGCTTGGCCTTTGCAAATGCTAATCTGGACAAAGAAGACGACTTCTGGTCTTCTGTTTTAAAACGAAAGAAAAATTAAACAGTTTGGCCACAATGATGTAAAAAAGGAGAAGCCTTCAACCCTAAGAACACCATCCCCACTGTCAAACGTGGTGGTGGGAACCTAACGTTCTGGGGGCGTTTTTCAGCCGTTGGACCAGGGAACCTAATCACAATAAACGGCACCATGAAAAAGAAGCGATACATCAACATTCTCAACAACATCAACATCAGGCAACAGTCTGCATCAGTCTGGCCTTGGGCACCAGTGGACATTTCAGCAAGAAAACGACCCAAAACCCACAGCAAAAGTGAAGAAATGGTTATCGGGGTGATGACAAGGAGACCCTCCAACCTGAAAGAGCTGAAGCTCATCGCTAAAGATAAATGGGCAAAAATACCAGTGGAGACGTGCAAAATGCTGGGCGGCAATTATAGGAAGCGTCTGATTGCTGTAATAGCCAATAAAGTCTTTTATATTGATTATTGAGAAGGGTATGAATAAATTTGGACATGTCACTTTTTGTTCAAATGTAAATATGCTTTATTTATGTAAAAAAAAAAGATGAGTAATATTTTTTTCCCACAATGATGCATCATCAGTGTACATCATCCGCTCTTCTGGGAGAAGCCTGTGTCATTTGTAATCAAGAAAAAAAACTTGCTGGTTGAATAAATGTAGCTTAAAGTCAGAATTTTCCAGGGATATGAATCATTTCGGGCTTTACTGTATATACACAGTATAAAATTATACAGTGAGCTCAAAATATCACTTTTTATCAATTTTCCCCATATTAAACTCCTCTTTTTCTAGAAGAGCGCCAATAACTCCAGACAGCACTGTAAATAGAACACTGATAATTTTAGCTACATCAGGACACAATGTAGACGACAAATTCATAGATAAGATTACTAATATTGATAAAATAATGGATTATTATATAACGACTTATTACGGTAATTTTGTAAGTAAAGATACCTTGTATCACGGATGTGATGAAGAATGATGTAGCATTGGGTTGGATTATAGCCCTGAATGTCTAGGGAAATTAATGGAAAGGTAAAAGACATGTACAATGAACAAAAACTCAGCCAGAATGAGCAGAATTTGTTTGTTTGTTTGTTTTTTAAAGAAAAAAAAAAGGTAAAAACATGGAAAAAATATTTAAGTGAAAAAAAAAACAAGTTTGCTTGGGATTGATTTTATAAAGAAATGAGAATAAGAGATAATATAAGGACTACATGTACAGTAGAGAATAAAATAAAGGCCGTTCAGCGCCCTCTGGTGGATGTAAGATGAGTTGCATTTGCAATCACAACAAATATGCTTTCCTTGCAATCTTCAAACTGAAATCACAACACCCAAAACAGAAGTGTAATTTTCAAATACTTTGAAATTACATGATTATTACAGTTCTGAAATAGTAAAGTAGAAATGCTTACGGTAGTGTTCACCTGTGAGAAAAAGAATACATACATAATGGGGGGGAAAAAAACTGGGGGGAAAAAATGACAAAGCCTGGCATCAGTGATGCTGGTTTGCTGTTATTGTTTAATGAATGCATTTGTGAGTGGATGTCAAACAGTACATGGGTCAAAGCAAACAACCCAAAAAAATAATAAATGGACAAAACGAATAAGAAGATGAACATAATAATGAGAATGTGGAAACGGACAGAAACAGCCGGTGACATGAGAACTAAATCAACGCTAACTGTAATGTTATGCATTTGGTAATTTGTCTAAACTGGAACTCGATCTAGCCTGCATGTTGCTTTTCTCTAACGTACGTAATCCTTGCTTATAATACACATATACAAGAACAAATTTATACATCTTGTTATCTCTGGAAAGCAACACTTTTCTCCTCCTCTGTCTATCAGTGAGCACGTCAGTTATGTCACGTCAGTGCTTGACCGGTTCTGGTCTATTCGTTAAGCCGAGTTACAGCCAGTAGTCACTAACACTTCCCTGAACCCTACTCAGCGCGGTCGCCTCTGTTTGGAGGAGCGCGGTGTCGATAAGGACGTACCCGCGCTCTGATTGGCTACGTGGGCCAGTCCTGGCAGACTATTGGCCAGCTTGGCCAGGCCTCCGTTGGTGAGGAGCTGATGGATGGCTGTGCTTTTGGTCACTCCGGAGCCGGTGGAGACGACGGGAACCGCGCGCACCAGGGTGCCACCTGCTGGACTGAGTGAGGTCAACACCTGCCCGTGAGCCTGAGCCTTCCCAACTGAAGCCTGCGAGAGAAAGAGGTTTAGAAAATGGTGACATCTGTATACACAGGAGAATACAATGGCAAGCATTGGAGCAAAATCTTCTGGGTTTGTACCTGGGTGCTGGAGGGCAGAACCGAGGGCTTGGAGGTGATCTCCTGCAGGCTGAAGCTCAGGCCCTGCAACAGGCTACTGGCAGAGTTGGCTTAGAAAACAAACAAACATACAAACAGAAAAGAGTCAGAAATTAACATCAAAACATTGCGCAACAGCTTTACGCATTACCCCCAAGTGTTAGCGTTTACGAGTTAAAGTTCATCTTATAGAAGTTGTTCCTTCTCTAGATGTTTTGGTTCTGCAGTCTCTCCATTTTACCTTGTGTAGAAGTCTGGACCTGTGTTGGGCTGGCGGAGGAGCCGGATATGACGCCGCCCTGCAGGCTGTGGAAGGAAACGCCGCCCGAGCTGAGACCTCCAGAGACGTCGGTCAAAGCCCCAGACCTACGAGGAAACACAGACGGGAAACAAGTCAAGAAAATCATATTATAAATATATCTCCCTAAACATGGTATCATATTGAGTTCGGACCTTAATATGAAATATTGCCAACGTACCCGAATTAGTCATCATACCAGCCAATAGTGGGAGAGGTACAGATTATTGACAAATTTGAGTTTTTAAGTTTTCATAAGCATTTAGCATTACTAAATAAATATTACTTAACAGGTCTTACAGACAAGATTAGGGAGAAATGCATTCCTTAACCGTGCATCATCATACACCAAACATGTTTGTATAAAACAAAATAATTTTTTTTTCCTTAACCTAAACTCCTGAACTCTTCACACAAATCCAAATCTGCTGATGACTAATCCCTCAATGACAACATAATGAGATCGACCTGAATGACAACACTCACAGTGAGACTACACAGATGCAGATGTGTGTAAAAGGTGTGTCAAAAAAAGTTTCCAAAGAAATTCCACAAACCTTGTGGTCAACAGTCCAGAAAGATCTTTGGCACCTGATACGGTTTGGCCCATGGTGACTGTAAGGGGCTTTCCAGACATTCCTACTGTAAAAAAAATAAATTAAAAAAAAAGGCATTTTACCACAAGTACATTTATTTACCATATCTTTATTTATTTAAAATCTTCGGTTTTACACTTCCCGTGCGTTTACCTTCCTGGATGCCGGAGGGCACCGTGCCACTGGCTGCGTCGCTGTGGGAGACGATGGTGACTTTGATCTTGGCCCGTTTGGAGGCTTTTGTAGGGATCGTGGGACTTGGCGTCTGTCTCCTCTTCAGATGGAGCCGCTGTTCGTTCTGCTCCAAACCTTCCACCTGTTCGCCGGACACGGGCACTGTGGCACACAAAGAGGCAAAGGTTATACGAGTCGAGCGCGGGTCTCGATATTTATGATTTATCAACAGTGTGTTATATGACGCTCCCATTTCTTGCTCTCTTGCTGTGTGTGAAGTCTTCTGTAAATGGGAATCGTTTTTATGTCCTCGTTCACCTGAAAGTACCGGATTGATTTGAACACTCTTGATTTTTAATGTGGCCAAAAACCATAACAGCGCTGAAGGAAATGAATCTCTCAGTGAAATGTAAACTGTAACAGTGTTGTCTCTGCGCCTTTAAATCGCGAGGGGAATCCCGGACAGCAGTTTACCTCAGAGCTGTTTTCCACTCTATTGGACTGTGAACTCTGTTTTGTTGGGGATTTTTCCGAAATTAGGATTATTCGCCATTAGGGCAACCTTACAACTAACACTGTCCACACTGTCATCGTGCTCCCGGACTGATTTATTAACCCGGGTGAGGCCAACTTCAATTCCTCCTACACCCCAACTATATACCGGACTTGATTCATTTTATACATTCACTTACACACTGAAAATACTGTATATAATTGTAATTGCCATGTCTATGTTTTGTGCACTACGTCCGTGATTGAACCGGAAGTAGAACTGCGGTCAGTTTGGAGATTTGCAACTCGAATGGTCGTACATCTGAGACTACCTGTCTCAGATGTACGAGTGTCAAAAATGTACGACCCTGATGTTTAACAAGAACACCAACAAGTACAAGTTTCTTCAAAAACAGACGATTAGAATTTCAAAAGAAAAAAGAAGAAAAAAAAAAGATTTAAGATGAGTGATGCAGAGAGAGAGGAGAAGGGAAACATACTCACCAAACAGACAGGAGGGGCTGCCAGGAGGAACGCTCTTCCTCACCAGCATGTTCTGTTTCATAAAGGCAGCGAACTGAGCTGCAGCGGACGGAAGACAAAGGTACACAGAATGAAGGGGGAAAAAAAAGGAGAAAGAGAGGACAGGAAAGGAGGAAACGCTCCCGCACGCACGTCATGGGGAGATGGAATGTGCTGAGGGAAGGTGACTGAATGCTTACAATGGATAGTACTGACACAACTACTCTAGTGCTCATTAGACAGCTACAAATCAACAACGCAAACATGCAGAGATCATGCACCAGGAGTGTGTGAACCAAATGTGTGTGTGTGTGTTTACATGGTTTAATGCTGTGCTTTTATGGATGTGCCCCCCCCACACACACACCTTGAGCTTGTTTGTGTGTGAGCACGGTTCCAGATCGCTGCATGTGTGTTTTGAGGAGTTGGGTGGCGGTGATGAGGCTCGACTTCTGAGCTGGAGATAAAGTCGCCGTCTTGGTTTTGGGACTGGCTGTGGGACTGCTGCACACACTGGACATGTCCTGCAGGGGGCGACAGCACCACAAAAATCCAACATCAGTACCCGTTTCCTATAATGAAGTGCCAAAAGCGTACTTCCCGAAATCTAACCTCAGACGATACTGGCTACTATTAACACAGAACACATGTGGTCGTCCTAACACGCTACCGTTTCTATAGTAACCATACAACGGAAGCTCGATGTGACCGATAAACAGGCATTCCAGGCAAGGAATCGCACTTTCGGCACAAATTAGAAGAACGGACACCTGGGTAATTATTCATTCAACTCACCTCTGATCCTGATGGCGAGATAGGATTCCTGACGGCAGGGGAGGAAGGTCGCGACCTCTCCGTCTCGAAAGGCAGCTCGCGTCGCGGTTTCTTTTTCTTCTCCGCGTCGAGGTCCCGCGTTTCTCCCGAGGTGAGACTGGAACTTTCCGCTCGCATCAGAATTCCCGTCAGGAAGTCTACGATCTCATCCTGAAGGAGACAAAATTTAATTCACCTTCTTTTTTTTTTTTATATATTCTGGATTAAAGTTGCTTAAAAATGTGAACCTGAATGCAGCGATCCACCATCGTCTGCGTCAGGCCTTCTGTCTTCATCTTGGAGGAGCCGATCCTGCAACATGGCCAGAGGAAAAAACGTATGAGGAGGAGAAATCGTCTGAGGGGCGGAGCTCTGACGCAGGGTGATATTTTTGTATTATAAGGTCGTTGCTTGGTTTATTTTCAAAACGTCAACGGGTCTGGCTAAGTGTCTTATTGTACACCGTCTCGTCACACAGACGCACCTGAGGTTGTCGTCCGCCCCTCCTACCACCACCAAGCTGTTATCCGCTCGGATCTTCTCCCTCAACTCCTCCATGTTCTCGGCGCCGCACTGCAGCGCGTTCTGACCCACCACAAACAGCACGGGGGTCTTCATGTCCAACAAGGGATCGTCCACGTCCTAGCCGGAATAAAGTACATTTAAAAAGCTTAAATTCCCCTACACCGTCAACACTCCTACTACAGCAATAACGCCAACAATAAATATTAGCAGGTCTGCCTCTCGGTATTTACCCCTCTGGGTCCGACGACTGTTTGCAGCGGGAAACCCAGACACACGACAGCAGCCACATGCTCCATAAGCGACACCTAGATACGAATCGCAAACATTCAGATATTTCCACCGACACACAGCAAAGTACGCGTTTCAACAAGTAACAAACTGACTCACGTGGCAAGCGATCAGCGCGCCTACGTTCCACCCCACCAGGACGATGGGCTTGTGAGGGAAGTGACTGTGAACCTGCAACCAAACAACCCAATCATGTACTATCGCAAACTGAGCGCAGATTACAACACACCAGCTGAAATGTCTCATCAATTAGAATTCTGCATCACCCTTCGCTCACCTCGATGACTTTCCCCCTGACGGTGCCGATCAGGTGCTCCAGACACTGCGCGATGCCGATGTTGGCCCCGCTGCCCATGTGAGTGTTTATGGGGACGACCTGACAGAAAGGAGGCATGTTGCTTGTTTAGTTTTGATGCAGATGGTGGAAATGTGCGTGATTTTGTGAAACTGGAGAGAGAGAGAGAGAGAGAGAGAGAGAGAGAGAGAGAGACTTACTTTGCCTAAGCATGAGAGCTGTGATTGCCAGAATCTCATTCTGCGGGAGGTATATAAGGAGGGCACCGTCGGCCCTGATGGGCAAAGCAGGATCAGAGGCGAACCGGGAAGTTTATTCTAAACACATCGGAAACAAACCACGAAAGAACGATCGATCAAACTAGCCTCCAAACAAACCGCTTCATTATGACATCAGATTTTTTTTTTCCCCCCACGTACCGGTTTGTTTTGAGACAGCACGCCCACGGCCGGATCCCAGGGCCGCTTCAGGAGCAGGGAGAGCGCCTCGGCCCCCGCCCCGCCCAATTTCGTGGAGGTCGCCGGCAGCATGCGCTCGATCAGGGAGGGAACCTGACGGGTCACGGGAAGGCACGATGAGTCAACGTCTTTGCTGTGGATTCCGGGACAGTTTAAAGAAGGGTTAAGCGTTCTCACCTTGCTTTTGAGCGTCTGCAGGACGTCCAGGTACGCAGCCAGCATGGCCAGGCTCAGAGACTCTACCAGGGTGCTGTGGAGCCACTGAGTTAGCTTAGGATCCCAGTTCACGCTGGCCAGCGCGTGACGAACCTTACGGGCGCATTTATCCACCGCGATCCTGCGCAGGACGGGCTCGTTACACACCTGACAGAGGATTGGACACACGTGCACGGGTTTAAATTCTCGTAAAAAAGAAAAGATCCAGATAAGCGCTCAGAGCAGATCTTTACCATGCCTGATAAAATAATAATAATCAGCAGGGAGAAAAAAAAAATCCCTTTTAGGCTGAATGAAAATTTTAAAAAGTCTAAGTGTAGGTTTCTCACGCTTTCATTAGCCAGCCTGGCCAGTCTCTCCGCCTGCAGCGCCTTCAGGACTTTATTAAACAGCTTGTTTTGAGCCATCGTCCACCCGGTCCTAAAAGAAAAAAAATCAACAAGAACGTATGACCCTTCTGCATACATCAGCTTGCTATATGATGACTACAATGAATAATCCTAGAATTGTAATTTTCTTGGTTTTCCCTCACAATTTTTGTGGCCAAGCATGCAAAAAGAGTTTTTAACTTTGATGAAAAATAATGTTCAATTATATCTATAGCCTTAAACATTAACTATTAATATTCCCTAAAATACTGGTCAGTACACGTCAAGGGAATCATGACGGACCAGCCAAAATGATATCATGATACCCGGGTGCCCATACAATTTGTATTGTGATTCTGATAGTATCACAATTTTATGAATATATCAATCCATTTTTTTTTTCAGATTTTGTTCAAATTCTAAACAAATCCAGCGAATTATTTGCTCTGACCAAACAGAACAGTGTGCTGCGCTAATGTGTGAATAGTTTAGCGTGTAGGATTAACGGAGGAACTCAAACATATTACCACTTCAACTGCAAACATCTACAAATAAAAAATAAAGTTGTTTTTTTTTTTATATTTATTTTGAAGTCACTGTGGGGCGGCACATGGATTGCAATACAGCTGAATAAATTAATCACGCATCCTTACTCCGATTGAAAATAAAAATCCATCATGCGCCTCCTCTGAGACGTGCGCTCTCGAACTGCTGTTCACGCACCGTTAGAAGGGTGGGAATAAATCGCACATGACTGGCTAGCGTCGCTATGATGCGAGACCGAGCCCGTGGTCATGAGAGCTCCCAGCTACAGATGACTGCAGCTTTTCTGTTGTGTTACTGTGTGTCAGGACAGAATCAGTTATATCCTAATTGTCTGATTCCAGTCATAAACCAATCGCTTGAGACATCTTTGATTAAATACATGAATGATGTTTTTTATTTTGTAGAACAGCAGCGCAGATAACGTGACCGAACATGTTTCATGGACAATCCACAACATATACATGGAGAAACATTACACGAATCATTTATTACTAATAACAAATCGAGTCTCTGGGAAAATCTGTGTGGCACTTGAAACAGATGGTCATTGTTGATTACTTTCCTCATATAAAAGCCACACCTGGATCAGGTATCATTCCTACACACACAGGATCATGAGGGAGAGCTACTTACTTGTTAATATGATCTTCCCAGTCATCTGGAGGCAGCGGGCCGTCAGCAACGGTCCGAGCGAATAGAACATGGCGCTCACACTCGTTCATCACGCTCCGGGCTTTCTGGTTGTCGTACAGAGGCATGGGAGTGGGCGTCACCGTCTCAACATCGATGGACATCTCAGACTCCCTAGAAAAGAAAAGGCATATATATATATATATATATATATATATATATATATATATATATATATATACTTAACCTATACTCTGATGGATGACTGGTCGACGTGATTATCTAAAAATAGTTTTAAACCAATAAATGATTTAAATCACTCACACAGAGGAGTCCTGCTGTCGACGCGGGGTGACGAATAGCATGCGGGTGGGCCGAGCACTGCTGGCGTCAGGGTGGGCGTTCCAGGGCTTGGCATAGCTGTGGTCCAGGAACACCAGGTCCAGTTCTCTCTCGTGCACTGACAGCTGGAAGAGCAGAGACGTGCCCATGCGACGGGCCGACGTCTGGAAGTCTCGCTCTCCGCCGCCACGGTACATGGTTCTCCAAGGGCAAACGGGAGCACTTAAGGTCCCAGGATAACGAAGCGCCTTAACATGAGATCGACAGAGCTGCCGAGGAAAGAAGGGAGTTACTACCAAATCACAAACCAATTTATCTGTTAAATATGATGATACAAAAAAGCATAATCCTCCATTAATCCCCATATCATTCATCTTTTTTATTTCTTTTCTGCCTTACTGTATTCTGAGTCATAATAAACAGTCGGTTTGAGTTGAGTCTATTTTGTAAATTATTACATCACGGTAACCAAAGACGATTTCCTTCCATACGAATCTATTTTCTATGCTGAGGAATTCCTTTTATTTGAGGTGTCTTCACAAAGTTTTCCTTCTTATGTTATTTCATGTGATATGATATCAACTGATGCCTGCTCTTTCCAGCCTGCATCAGCTGCTTTCTGTAAAACGTGTTACATTTATGCCATTTGCCAGACACCCTTAAATGTAAGTGCTTTAAAGTCCCCATCAGTGCATCCTCCAATTGTTTCAACTCGTTATGCTAAGGGCGTTTTCACACTGGGCACGAGTAATTTTGTACCGTGCCTAGGAACATTTACGACATTTTTTGCTCTCTATTCTCTTGGTACACTTGCACTTTTTTTTTTTTTTTTATTTTTTTTACACTCTCCGATTTCCAGCAGGTGGCAGTACTCACTTGTTTTGTGAGCAAGCATTAGAACACACAAAAAAAAGAAAAGAATGAGAATGTTAACAAGAGCTTGCGCATTTTCCTACTTTATCAGCTACTAGAATGTACCTGACAGCTGTGTGTTACCATTACCCGCGAATGTGTTCATACCGTCAACTTGCTCCTCATGCTGCTCTAATGTTTTATCAGCCCTTAAGTCAGCCTCTCGTATGCACTGCCCACTGTTACATTCGGTGAGGAACGAACGCCTGTGACATGCAAACAGTGTGACATAAAAACTGATGATGGCGCTGCCTATTATGCCAGGACAAACTCCGCCCACAGGCACACGCAACCAGAATTTTTGTTTTATATAGATGCCTTTATGCATCACATATACACTCACCTAAAGAATTATTAGGAACACCTGTTCAATTTCTCATTAATGCAATTATCTAATCAACCAATCACATGGCAGTTGGTTCAATGCATTTAGGGGTGTGGTCCTGGTCAAGACAATCTCCTGAACTCCAAACTGAATGTCAGAATGGGAAAGAAAGGTAATTTAAGCAATTTTGAGCGTGGCATGGTTGTTGGTGCCAGACGGGCTGGACTGAGTATTTCACAATCTGCTCAGTTACTGGGATTTTCATGCACAGCCATTTCTAGGGTTTACAAAGAATGGTGTGAAAAGGGAAAAACATCCAGCATGCAGCAGTCCTGTGGGCGAAAATGCCTTGTTGATGCTAGAGGTCAGAGGAGAATGGGCTGACTGATTCAGGCTGATAGAAGAGCAACTTTGACGGAAATAACCACTCGTTACAACCGAGGTCTGCAGCAAAGCATTTGTGAAGCCACAACACGAACAACCTTGAGGCGGATGGGCTACAACAGCAGGAGACCCCACTGGGTACCACTCATCTCCACTACAAATAGGAAAAAGAGGCTACAATTTGCACGAACTCACCAAAATTGGACAATTGAAGACTGGAAAAATGTTGTCTGGTCTGATGAGTCTCGATTTCTATCGATTTCAAACATTCAGGTGGTAGAATCAGAATTTGGCGTAAACAGAATGAGAACATGGATCCATCATGCCTTGTTACCACTGTGCAGGCTGTAATCTTGTTACCACTGTGCAAGCTGTAATCAAGTAATCTTGTGGGGGATCGTTTCTTGGCACACTTTAGGCCCCTTAGTGCCAATTGGGCATTGTTTAAATGCCACGGCCTACCTGAGCATTGTTTCAGACCATGTCAATCCCTTTATGACCACCATGTACACATCCTCTGATGGCTACTTCCAGCAGGATAATGCACCATGTCACAAAGCTCCAATCATTTCAAATTGTTTCTTGAACATGACAATGAGTTCACTGTACTAAATTGGCCCCCACAGTCACCAGATCTCAACCCAATAGAGCATCTTGGGGATGTAGTGGAATGGGAGCTTTGTGCCCTGGATGTGCATCCCACAAATATCCATCAACTGCAAGATATTACCATCTTGGGCCAACGTTTATCAATATGGGCCAACGTTTATAAAGAATGCTTTCAGCACCTTGTTCAATCAATGCCACGTAGAATTAAGGCAGTTCTGAAGGCGACAGGGGGTCAAACACCGTATTAGTATAGTGTTCCTAATAATCCTTTAGGTGTGTGTACGTTACTGCACAATGAAATTATTTATTCTTCAAAAAAATTCCTGGCTTATTTTGGATAAGGGCTGGGATCAGAGCGCAGGGTCAGTCAGTATACAGTGAGTCGTACCTACGAACGATCTGCCTCATGAAATTGCTTGAAAGAAGAATGAACTGAAATTTTGCAAGAAATTTGTTGCGCGTACATCCAGGAGCTGGCCAAAACTCGTTTGCGTCAGTGGAAAGCCAAGCGGAGTGAACGATTTCCTTTTCCACCCCATTTTTCAGTTTGTGCAAGACACAGCACCATGAGTCCCACCAATGTTAGCGAGGACGGCAACAAGAAGAAAAGGAGGCAACTTTCAGTTTGGTTTTTAAAACATCCGGTGCCAAGAGGAATCATAAATGAATTAAACGAGGTTTAATATCTATGAACCTATTTAATTTCATATTTTACTTACTTCAATGATATGTCTTTTCAGAATGTTTTGAAGTTTTTATATGCAAAAACATGATTAAAATGTTGGAAATTAACAACATTTTTGTATGACTGGAACGAATTATCTGCATGTACATTATTTCCTGTGGAAAGATGCGTTTCGCAATACAAAATTCCGCCTTAAGGACTCGCTCCAAAACAGATTAAATTCCTACGCAGAGGTATCCCTGGACAGTGACATAATGGATAAGTTAAGCGTCTATTCGTCAGATACACATTCCTTCTTACATTTCCATAAAACCCAGCCTTGTTTTATCATGAGGCTAGGATCAGAGCACAAGGTCGGTCATTATACACCGCCTATGGAGCAGACAGGGTTAAGGACCTTGGTCAAGGGTAGGAAGCCAAGATAGGAAACACTGGTGGAGCTGGGGCTTGAACCGCAGACCTTCAGATGAGTAATTCATCGCAGATTCCGTGGTGTCGAGGCCAGAGGGTTCGAGTATCCAGGGTGTGTGAGAGAGAGAGAGAGAGAGAAATATGGAGCACAGGAAGTGTATAAACCAGACGTCGCAAGATCCTCTACTAATCCTGATCTACTTTACGATTGGGACTTAAACATCTGAGGCACAAGATCACATAACCATCTCTGCAGATTAACAGATCCTGACCTTAAGTTTAAAAGTAAGATTAAGTTAGGACGTTAGAATAAGGAGATGAGCTGAACTCTGTTATTATGTATACATTATATATTCCTGCTTTTGCACGGTTTAACCGCCTATTCTGTAACGTCAAGGCTAAAATATCGCGATATTTCCCGATATCGCTTATTAAGCACACCTCCCCGCCCATAACCGACACGTACACAACCACGCTCAAAATGCAACGTTTTTTTTTCTAATACTGCACATTTTTATATATTTTATATATATATATATATATATATTTAAAAAAACAAAAAAACAATTCCACCCCCAAAAAAAAACCCTCAATAATGCGGTCTCTGCGCAGGCGAGCTAGCAAACAAGCTAGCATGTTGCTACAGAGACGTTAGCATACATACCGAACTCGGCGTTGCTACGACGCGAGTCTTGACATCATAGGTGGTTTTTCTTTCCTCACGTCATTAAGATGAGAAAATAATTATATATAACACAGGTATAAACCAGGTGAAGCAACTTTTTAATAAGAAATGTGGTGATGTTTTAACCTCGCGGTATGATCATGGCCGCCTCGCTTTTGTTTTGTCACCGCGCCTCACAGGGGGAAAACTAAAACCCGGACCGGATCACTGAGAAGAACAGCGTAGTGATACATAAAACACGGACCGGACGGCTGAGGCGACCAGCGTAGTGATACATAAAACACGGACCGGATCGCTGAGGAGACCAGCGTAGTGATACAAAAAACACGGACCGGATCGCTAAGGCGAACAGCGTAGTCATACATAAAACACGGAATGGGTTTCCAAAGCACTGAGGAAGCAGATTAGCCACACGCAAAGCCACATATTTGTTGTTGAATAAAAAAAAAATTTTTTTTTTAGCCTTTTATTCCTTATTTAACCTTTCCTGTTTTTAGATTATATGATTATAGCTTCATATATCTTAATGCTGTTGGATTCCCAAATCTAATTACTCAGAAAGTGTATTACTTTTCTTAAAACTGGCGTTCAAGTCAAACTGGGACTTGTGTCGGCGCAAAAGCGATTAACATTTACAGTCGACTTCACGTGATTGACATCCGTGAATGACGATCCCAGACTGAGGCGACTCAAAGCCCAAATCCAGTCGTTCCCAGGAACATTCACAGAGCGTAACGCCTGATTCTGTCATAAACTGACTGATAAATTGTGGCCAACTTGAAGAAGAGACGCATCTGTCTGTTGGAATTGTACATCATTCACCATCATTCATAAACACCACTTGCATGCTAAAAAAAAAAAACAGGTTGGACATTATTGCCACATGTCCCATACAGTCATGACCTCGATCTCAGCCATTTCCACTCATTTGACCCAATAAAGGAGTTCCTGGGAGGCCAGCAAATCACATGTGAAGCAAGAAGTCCGATCATGACTACTGAGAAAACTTTCTACCTTGATGGAATCCAAGCAATAGTGAAACGCTAGGATAAGTGCATTAGTGTAACATGGGATTATATAGAGAAATAACGGTTACATTACATATGAGCAACAGGAAGACTAGGATGATGATTGGTATGATGATAATTTAAATAAATATAGTAAAATACTGTAAGTATTAATCCACATACCTACATGACAATGATGTAAATCAACTTGAGCTTGATTTGACTCTTTAGGTCTGAACTAATTGTACAGGAGCAAATCATTTTCATACATGTGACTAAAGGTGCCAGCTAGCCGTCTTTGTGACTACTCCCGGAGGTTATGTAAGAGTTCAAATAAAGAATAAAGAAATGGGTTTATTTTGTTTAGAATAAGAGAAACCTGAAGACAGGACATGTCCCTTGTCTAATGAGTTCTGTGATGCAACACATGCTCACAGCTACATAGAAATCTTGACAGGATGTTGGGATAAAGCCACTTATAAATATCTCATCCACGGTCTGAATTCTGTCTACAGCTAACCAAGAAGTAAATTAAAAAGCATGCGTGTGTGACCACACTTTTCAATACATTTCAGAGCCTTTTGTTTTTTACTTTTTAACTGTTGTGTTATCCTGCACAATCAAAAAGTCCCGGTTTGACTTGAACACCCTGTGTATTATCATCATTAAGATAAAGTGAAAGAAAATATTTTAATAGAAGCAATAATAATAATAATAATAATAATAATAATAATAATATAAACTATCTTTGTAGATGTATCATGACAGATTTGTAAAAAGTATGACATCACTCTGTTTTGTTGTGTATGTAATGTTTAAATCAAGGTTGCAAATTCCACAATAGGTAGGTACTGTCCATTTAACACATTAAAGCTTGTATATTCACGGCAACACTGTGCATATAGTTGAAATCAGCTTACAATTTCAAACGTTTATATTTGATTTGTGAATTTTTGACTTGACATAAATGCCATCTATGCATGCATGAATATAATCATATCAGTGTAATGGGCTGGTTTTAATGGGTGT
The DNA here is from genome assembly GCA_013621035.1 of Clarias magur. Lineage (NCBI taxonomy): Eukaryota > Metazoa > Chordata > Actinopteri > Siluriformes > Clariidae > Clarias > Clarias magur. The sequence continues at coordinate 253,682 of QNUK01000510.1, read as the reverse complement.
GGTATTACGGGTGCTTTTTTTGATATTTGTAACAAAAGCAGCAAACACATTCTGCTGTTATACAGTAGGTATTTAATGATACAGATCAAGTATAACTCGTTATCTGCAAGTGGAGTCAGGCTCTGGCGTTAGCACGGTAGTGACGGATCATTTCTGCTCACGACGCTGGCCTGGCACGTCTCGTAGTCGTACGCCACGGTGCAGAGCTGAGGACTGGGGTTGTCCGGTGGTACAATCCTGAAAGCACACACGTCAGTTAGTACCGTATGTAGTGTTGAACTCTCTTAAACCAGTAATGTTAGGAGTTTATAAATCCTATTTCATTAGTGACTTGAGGACCTAAGTGCAGTGCTCATTGATTTCACTTGCTGCCATGTGCAGTTTATAGCTGTTACAGTATATAAATACACTTATATGAGTCATTTCAGCTGTGAGTTTTATTTCTCTTCCTATTGAATGTCAAGAATATTTCTTTAATATCAGCACTCGATGGTGTTTTGTATTTCTTCTTCTTCTCTCTCTCTCCATCTGTTCAGTTAAATAAGAATCTGAAAAAGAGGAAACGGTGAGCTTACGTGTCACAGCAAGTCATGCCAATGGAAGAGCAGTGACATTTGTAGCACTGAGAGTTTGTCCAAGTAGTGTCCACATCATGCGGCTCCCCGTCTGTTTTATCGATGCAGTTTGTTTGACCTGGAAAGAACTTATTTGTGATCCATCACATCAAGTCGATCAAGTTCTGCACCATTTTGCACCATGGTCTATGGTGCAGTAGGTGAAATGTATCCGATTATAAAAATAAAATGAAACAAATCGGTTGATAAAAATCATATCTTACTTTTTTTTTTTTTTTTCAACAGAAAGAAGAAAGTTTTCATTAAAAAAAAAAATGTTTTTAGCACAACTTTTTTTAAATCCAACTTGCGTTAGAAAAGCATGCTTTTTTTGCTATAAAATTGTGCTATTTTTAAATACTGTTTTTTCCAAGAACAAATTTTCACTGGCCATATCTCAGGAACCCGATATGGCACATTAATACAGCAAACGTGGTATCAGAATGGAGCTTATTGAACACGGAATCTAAAAATATGCATAACTCCCGTAAAATCCCGTAAAAAAATGTGACTTAACACCTGATCTGATGTGAAGGTCTCATTAATTTATTAGCAAATGTTTCTTGCT